>CM060909.1:81712158-81967158 GCA_030737875.1 Allium sativum
GTAACCCTTTCAAAGCAGAAACTCCTATCAAAGGCATCAGTAGTCATCCATTCGATGTGAAGATTGTCGGTCTTCAATCACCGTCTTCTGCGTCTTCGCTTTAAATCATCGTATAATTATTTGAAATGAGTTGAACTTGGTCCTTTCAAATAATTCTCGAATAATTATTATTTAAATCATTTCATATCATTAATATTTATTTATTACGATTTATCGCTATTTTTATTTATTTAAAATAGCTCAATATAATTAAACGACGCTTCGGGTCTATGGACTGCCCTGGCGCTGTTTTTACCAAAATTTTATTCACGCATTTCTCGAAATCTAATCGTTGGACTTTAACAAAATTTATTTCATTGGAAAGATCTTCCCAAAGCGGTCCTAACGGTTCTAGTTTTGGGAAAATCCGACGGTCGGATCTTACGGTATAATCGTTTAAAGTTACGATTGCCGAAACGCGAACTGTCGTGCGAGATTCGTTTAATTTTAATATATATATATATGTATATTTATTTATATATATTTTTATATATATATATATGTATATAAATCATTTGGCGATTTCAACTACTTTCAATCAATCACATGCAAGCCAAGGATAGTCCATATTCATATTAGAAATTTTACATATGATTTTCTAAATCCTAACTAACATGGTAAAAGTGACAATTTGTACAAATCATGTTTTAACATCTAATTCTTTTCAGTGGAAACTAAATTACATTGAAAATGTATTTTTAATGTTCACCCTTTTTATTGACACTAAATGATAATAAATACATGATTTTTTTAATTCTACCCTTTTTTCTTATTGTAAGTTAAATGACAATAAAATTGTTATTTTTAAATCTACTATTTTTATTGCATCTAAAATGACAATAAAAATGTGGCATTTCGATCTGTTCTTTTTATTGCACCTAAAATGACAATAAAAATGTAACATTTAATTCTATTCTTTTTCTTACCTCAAAATGTCAACAATGATTTAACTTTTAATTCTGTTCTTTTTCTTACTCCTAAAATGTCAACAAAAATGTAACTTTTACTTCTATTCTTTTTATTGTCTCTAGATTGACAATAAAAATATTACTCTTAATTCCATTCATTTTATTGCATTTAAACTGTCAACAAAAATGTTATTCTTGATTTCATTCTTTTCTTACATCTAAAATGTCAACAGAAATGTAACTTTTAATTTTATTCTTCCTATTGTCTCTAGAATGACAATAAAAATATTACTTTTAATTCCATTCTTTTTATTACATCTAAAACGTAAATAAAAATGTAACTTTTGATTTTATTCTTTTTCTGACATCTAAAATGTTAACAAAAATGTAACTTTTAATTCTATTCTTTTTATTACTCTAAAATGACAATAAAAATATTACTTTTAATTCCATTCTTTTTATTACATCTAAAATGTCAACAAAATTGTAACTTTTGATTTTATTCTTTTTCTTACATCTAAAATCTCAACAAAAATGTAACTTTTAATTCTATTCTTTTTATTATCACTAGAATGGCAATAAAAATATTACTTTTAATTACATTCTTTTTATTACATCTAAAATGTAAACAAAAATGTAACTTTTGGTTTTATTCTTTTTCTTACGTCTAAAATGTAAATAAAAATGTAACTTTTAATTCTATTCTTTTTATTGCATCTAAAATATCAACAAAAATGCAACTTTTGATTTTATTCTTTTTATTACATCTAAAATGTCAACAAAAATGTAACTTTTAAATTCTATTCTTTTTATTGTCTCTAATTTGACAATAAAAATGTAACCTTTAATTCTATCACTTTTATTCCAACTAAAATGTAAATAAAAATGTAACTTTTTATCTATTCTTTTATTTACATCTAAAACGTAAATAAAAATGTAACTTTTTAATCTATGTTCATAATACAAAATAAAGATGAATTCTTTATTCTAAATTAATTCTATGTTTATATTATTCGATAAAAAGTATATTTTTATGAATAAATCATATAAATATTAATGGATGGATCTAAAATAAAATATGGTTTTGTTTTAGATCTATATTTAACCGCAACTAGAGATTCAATAAAAAGAAAGAAATTTAATCGTATCTAATCAATCATGAACATCTCAATACACCACAAAACAACAGATCAACAATTCTAAATTTCATAACATCGCAGATCTAAATCATTAACATGCATACAACTATTTAAATAGCGAGAAAAATAACTAAATTAAAATTAATTATTTAAAATCAGAAATCTCATTGTCATTTCAATTCAGGATCGGATTTATCCAAAATTTTGATTTGTTCAAATTTGGCTCCAGTCAGGACAACTGCGTAGATCTTGGTTTCACGATCGTATAGGATCTGAAATCGTTCAATTTCGAGGTCGTATGAATTAGTTATGATTTAAATAAGATTGATAGTATTTTTCAATTAAATTATTAAAATAATATATGGATTTACCCTCTTCTTCCTCAACACAGAAACGAGGCCGTGGTTTTCAGAATTTGTTAAATTCTTTGATCCAAATTTTCACAAAGACAGAAGCATAAGGGGTCGATCAGATTGTTTTGTGTTGATGGGCTCGAGGAGGCACGTCGGTCTAGGGGGAGTTGGCCAACTCGGCGGCGGGTGGAAGGCAGGACGACGACTGCAAATTCGTGGGTTTGGGGGCACGGTTCTCGTCCTATACTCCACAAGAAAAGGTAAATCGGGTATAGATGGATAGAGGGAGAAGAGCTCTACAATAAACTCCAAAGGACTGGGGAATTTTACTGAGTAGTTTGAGAGGATTTGAGGAAGGAAGAATCGAAGAGTTTAGGCCATGGAAATTTTGGGCCGCGGCTACTGGAAATAGGAATTAGGGTTTGGTGAATTTTCCCATTATTTATAATTTTTAATTATCATTTTTGCAAATAAACCCGTAACTTCTTAATAGTTCCAATTTCAACCCAACAAGAGTTGATCATATCCAATAGCCCCCGTTCTGGATCCAATGGGCTAGGTCCCGTCAGCCCAAACGACTGTCTTCAGCCAGATTTCTTCAATTTAATATTTAAATCATTTATTTAAATAATTCGATCCTACATTTAAATTCACCGGTGCCACATACGAACACTAAAAATTACAGAAAAATATATTTAGCTTTGTTTTGACAATACGGTCCTAACAAAATTAATTTCATCGAATTTCGAGACCATTTGAAAAATGACTATTTTCAAGTCGATTAAATTTGACTGAAATTGACAAAACACATTTTCTTTTGCTACGCTCACATATTAATTCAAAAAATTTTGAAAATTGAAACCTAGCAATAGTTTGACATTTCGGTTCCAATAAAAGTGGTTTCATCGAGAACGGAGATCATTTGTAAAATGACTATTTTCAATGGCTTTAATATTATTTAAAAATGAATTTTTTTTAAATTCTAGCATATTTTCCAACCAAATTCTTTTGAAATAAAAAATTTAAATTGGTTCTGATTTTCTGGGTTGTTACAATTTCCCCTACTTAAAAGCTTTTCGTCCCCAAAAAGGAACAATAGTAAATTAGGAAACAGGACGGAAAATGTAAATTATTGTAAATGTACCTCAACACAAGAGTTACTCGGAGATGTCCATTCTGCACTTTTGATAAGCCTGTTTGATGCTATCCTCAGTCTCCCATGTACAGTCACTAGAATCGCCACTCCACTGCACTTTGACTAAGTGGATCCTCTTGTTCCTCAGAAAATCGGGTCTCTTTGCCACCAATTTTCACTGGCTCCATCCTCACTGCTAAGCTCGGGGTAATCTCCAAGTCTTGTTATGCTTCCTCCACAACTAAGTCTGGATCATGAACATGTTTCTGGAGTTGAGACACATGAAATACATCATCACCCCTGGCAACCAGTCAGGCAACTGTGCTCTATAAGCGAGAGTTCCAGTACTTTCGAGAATAGGGAATGGGCCAATGAATCTCGGTGCCAACTTCCCAGTCTTCCCAAAACGAATTACACCTCCCCATGGGGAAACCCTCAAATACACATAATCACCAACAGGGAATTCAAATTCTCTTCTTCGTAAGTCTGCATAGCTCTTCTGTCGGCTCTGAGCAGTCAGTAGGCGCTTCTTAATAAAATCAACTTTATCTGATGCTTCACGAACCATGTTGGGACCCAAAACTAATCGATTGCCTGGTTCCACCCAACATGCGGGAGATCTACAAGGCCTGCCATATAATGCTTCAAATGGCGACATCTGCAAGCTTGCTTGGTAACTATTATTATAAGAGTGGTCCTCCCATGAACAGCCAAGATCAAGAATGCATGCTCGCAACAAGTCTTCTAATATGCGGTTGACCCTCTCGGTCTGGCCATCTGTCTAAGGGTGATAAGCAGTGCTCAGATTCAACTTGGTCGCAAGCTCTTCTTGGAAAGCTTCCCAGAATTTGCTAGCAAATATCGGATCACGGTCATTGACATTGCTACTGGGGACCCCTTGTAGTCTGATAATCTCTTTGAAATAAAGCTGCGCCAGGCTTCGAGCTGTTCTATTAGATCTGACAGGGATGAAATGGGAAGTCGTTGTGAAGCGATCTACAATCACCCATATACTGTCATTACCTTTTCTGGTTGGGGGTAAGCCATCAATAAAGTCCATAGAAATTTCGTCTCACTTCCAACTTGGAACCCTTAGCGATTGCAGCAAACCTGCCAGCTTCTGTTGGTCGCTTTTGACTTGCTGACAAGTGGGACATCTAGCGATATATATAGAAATGTCTCTCTACATAAATTTCCATAAAAATGTGCACTTGAGGCCGTGATATATCTTACTCACCCCTGGATACTAAGCTTAGATTTGTGACATTCATCCATAACTTCCATTCTAAGCTAAAAAATGTTCGGAACACAAATTCGGCCTAATAACCTCAGACCCCTTTGTCATCTATCTGGAAACTCATGGGTTCGCCTTCCCGAACTCTTTAGCTAATTCTCTGAATAAATTCATCATCCTTCTGAAGAGCAGAGATTTTATCAATCAGTGTAGGTGTAATGATGAGATTGGCGAGGATAAGATTGGTGCTGGCCGTATTCTTCCTGCTGAGTGCATCAGCTACAACATTGGCTTTCCCTGTACTATATAGGATATCCAGATCAAAGGCCACAAAAAATTCAACCTAACATTGTTGCCTCAAATTCAAATCTCTTTGGGTAAATAGATGCTTCAAGGATTTGTGATCCGTATAGAGTTCGAACTTCTCACCCAAGAGATAATGCCTCCATACCTTTAGAGCAAATATGATGGCCATTAGCTCAAGATCATGAGTGGCGTAATTCTTCTCATGCGGTTTCAACTGATGGCTAGCATATGCAACTACTTTGTCCCTTTGCATTAGCACCGCACCAATATCTTAAACAGATAAAAGGATAACATGTTAAAATGAGATTTATCATTTAAAAATGTCATCTCTAACATGTTTGTTTATATAAAAGAATAACCTTCTCTAGAAGCATCTGTCTAGACTTCCAAATCCTGATTGCCATCAATAACGGTTAACACGGGAGTAGTGGTCAACCTTCGTTTCAGCTCTTGGAAAGCTGCCTCACATTCGGGTGTCCAAATGAACTTTGTATTCATCTTCGTCAATGGACAAGATAATTTCAAAAAATCCTTAATGAATTTCTGATAATTATTATTTAAATCATTTCATATCATTAATATTTATTTATCACGATTTATCGCTATTTTTATTTATTTAAAATAGCTCAATATAATTAAACGACGCTTCGGGTCGATAGACAGCCCTAGCGCTGTTTTTACCAAAATTTTATTTACACATTTCTCGAAATCTAACCGTTGGATTTTAACAAAATTTATTTCGTTGGAAGATCTTCCCAAAGAGGTCCTAACGGTTTTAGTTTTGGGAAAATCCAATGGCGGATCTTACGGTATAATCGTTTAAAGTTACGATTGCAGAAACGCGAACTGCCGTGCGCAATTCGTTTAATTTTAATTTATGTTTAAATACATAAATATAAATCGTTTGGCGATTTCAACTACTTTCAATCAATCAGATGCAAGCCAAGTATAGTCCATATTCATGTTAGAAATTTTACATATGATTTTCTAAATCCTAACTAACATGGTAGAAGTGACAATTTGAAAAAAAAAATCATGTTTTAATGTCTAATTCTTTTCAATGGAAACTAAATTACATTGAAAATGTATTTTTAATGTTCACCCTTTTTATTAACACTAAATGACAATAAAAGCATGATTTTTTTAATTCTACTTTTTTTTATTGTAACTAAAATGACAATAAAATAGTTATTTTTAAATCTACTTTTTTATTGCATCTAAAATGACAATAAAAATGTGACATTTCAATCTATTCTTTTTATTGCATCTAAATTGACAATAAAAATGTAACATTTAATTCTGTTCTTTTTCTTACCTCTAAAATGTCAACAAAGATGTAACTTTTAATTCCATTCATTTTCTTATACCTAAAATGTCAAAAAAAATGTAACTTTAAATTCTCTTCTTTTTATTGTCTCTAGAATGACATTAAAAATATTACTTTTAATTCCATTCTTTTTATTACATCTAAAATGTCAACAAAAATGTAACTTTTGATTTTGTTCTTTTTCTTACATCTAAAATGTCAACAAAGATGTAACCTTTAATTCTATTTTTTTGTTGTCTCTAGAATGACAATAAAAATATTACTTTTATTTCCATTCTTTTTATTACATCTAAAATGTCAACAAAAATGTAACTTTTGATTTTTATTCTTTTTCTTACATCTAAAATGTCAACAAAATTGTAACTTTTAATTCTATTCTTTTTATTGTCTCTAGAATGACAATAAAAATATTACTTTTAATTCCATTCTTTTTGTTACATCTAAAATGTCAACAAAAATGTAACTTTTGATTTTATTCTTTTTCTTACATCTAAAATGTCAACCAAAATGTAACTTTTAATTCTATTCTTTTTATTACATCTAAAATGTCAACAAAAATGCAACTTTTAAATTCTATTCTTTTTATTACCTCTAATTTTACAATAAAAATGCAACCTTTAATTCTTTCATTTTTATTACAACTAAAATGTAAATAAAAATGTAACTTTTTATCTATTTTTTATTTACAACTAAAACGAATATAAAATTGTAACTTTTTAATCTATGTTCATAATCCAAAATAAAGATGATTTCTTTATTCTAAATTACTTCTATGTTTATGTCATCCAATAAAAACTATATTTTATGAATAAATCACATCAATATTAATGGATGGATCTAAACTAAAATATGATTTTATTTTAGATCTGTATTTAACTACAACTAGAGATTCAATAAAAAGAAAAAATTTAATCGTATCTAATCAATCATGAACATCTCAATACACCACAAAACAGTAGATCAACAATTTTAAATTTCATAACATCGCAGATCTAAATCATTAACAAGCATATAACTATTTAAATAGAGAGAAAAATAACTAAATTATAATTAATTATTTAAAATCAGAAATCTCACTGTCGTTTCAATTCAGGATCATATTTATCCAGAATTTTGATCTGTTCAGAATTGGCTCCAGTCAGGACAGCAGCGTAGATCTTGGTTTCACGATCGTACAGGATCTAAAATTGTTCAATTTCGAAGTCATATGAATGGGTTATGATTTAAATAAGATTGATAATATTTTTAAATTAAATTATTAAAACATTATAAGGATTTACCCTTTTCTTCCTCAACACAGAAACAAGGCTGTGGTTTTCAGAATTTGTTCAATTCTTTTGTCCGAATTTTCACAAAAAAAAGAAGCACAAGGGGTCGATCGGATTGTTAGGGGTTGATGGGCACGGGGGGGGGGGGGGGTCGGTCTTAGGGGAGTTGGCCAACTCGGTGACGGGTGGAAGGCAGGGCGGCGGCTGCAAAGTCGTGGGTTTGGGGGCACGGTTCTCGTCCAATAGTCCACAAGAAAAGGTAATTCGGGTATGGATGGATAGAGGGAGAAGAGCTCTACAATAAACTCTAAAGGAATGGGGAATTTTACTGAGCGATTTGAGAGGATTTGAGGAAGGAAGAGTCGAAGAGTTTAGGCCATGGAAATTTTGGGCGGTGGCTACTGTGTAATAGGAATTCGGGTCTGGTGAATTTTCCCATTATTTATAATTTTTAATTATCATTTTTGCAAATAAACCCGTAACTACTTAACAGTTCTAATTGTGTAATAGGAATTAGGGTTTGGTGGATTTTCCCATTATTTATAATTTTTAATTATTATTTTTGCAAATAAACCCATAACTACTTAACAGTTCTAACTTCAACCCAACAAGAGTTGACCAACCCAGTAGCCCCCGTTCCGGATCCAATGGGCTAGGTCCCGTCTGCCCAAACGACTGTATTCATCCTGATTTCTTTAATTTAATATTTAGATCATTTAGTTAATTCATTCGATCTTACATTTAAATTCACGTGGCCACATATGGACACTAAAAATTGCAGAAAAAATATATTTAGCTTTTTTTTATAATACGGTCTTAGCAAAACTAATTTCATCGAATTTCAAGATCATTTGAAAATTGGTTATTTTCAAGTCGATTAAATTTGACTAAAATTGACAAAACACATTTTCTTTTACCGCGCTCACATATTAATTCGAAAAAATATGAAAATTGAAACCTAGCAATAATTTGACATTCTGGTTCCAACAAAAATAGCGTCGTCGAGAACGGAGGTTGTTTGTAAAAAGACTATTTTCAATGGCTTTAATATTGTTTAAAAATGAATTTTTTTTAATTCTGGCATATATTCCAACCTAATTCTTTAAAATAAATTTTTTAAATTGGTTCTGATTTTCCTGGTTCTTACATGGAGGCACCTTATTCCTCGTCCCATATGTCCAATACAGGAGAGAGGTCCTCGCATATCCGGTCGATCTCCAAGTACGTCTGGGTGATCACCACTTATTACCTCATCTTGGGTGTACAACCCAATCAAGACATCAGTAATCATCCAAACAATGTGAAGACCTCCGGTCTTCAACCACCATCTTCATCGTCGACTCATCGTCGTTCAGTTATTTAGAATGAGATAAACCCGGTCTTTCCGAATAACTAGCGTACATTATAAATAAGTGCTACAAAAATACAACATACGCCTCATTCCAATTCTAAATATTCCTTTATTTCAATATTCATATCCTTTGGGAAAGATTCCCATTAATTTTATCAAAGATAAATTCTTTAAATTTATTCTTTAATCTTCCTATGGATATCAATTCAAACCAAATTAAGGTTTATCCAATCTAGTCGGGATTAGTGAACCTTACCGAAGAAATCATTTGTTAAATTACCCAATTCCAACCTATTCATCCCATGAAGCAAAACTGGAAATACTTCATACTTAACACCACGGTTTTATCAGTAAATTCAATAACCATTTCACGTTCAAATCTAATTAAAGATTTAACTGTCGCCTCGAGTAATACCGGTGGTACTCCATTCTCGATCATTTCTTGAATTTGATAATTTAAGTTATCAAATTCACCTTTCAATCTATTTAAAGATTCATTAAAACTCTAATTCAGTTTTAATTTCCAAAAATCATTACTTAATGATTATTTAAGGTTAAGAAATTAATCTTATCTTTAACTGGGTTAAAGAACTAATGTCGTTTAAAACACAACTCACGATAAACCAAAAATCTCATTCCATCAACAATTGAATCTTCATAGAAAACAGATCAATATATATAATCGATATAAACTTCCATATCCAACCAATAATCTAAATGGAATAACGGTAAAGCCTTTTAAATTACATATGTATTAACAGCCTTCCACTGCAGAATCTCACTTCGATTATTACCAAATCGAATTCTATTCAATTCCAATCTAATATGTTAAATTGGAAAACTTTACTTTGGAAAATCCCCTTTAAATCTTAACAAAAGATTTATAAATTCCAAATAACATTTCACTGTAAATCGGGTTAAAGCTGTGACGATCCCAAAACCCCGTGACACGGTGTTAAGGATAATCATTGGAATATAACACATTAATCATCATTGGCAGATCACAGATAATAGCATAAACAGAAATTAGAATAATTTACACACATATGACAGCGGAATCATATAGATAACATCACATCAGAGAAGCACAGTACATGATACAACTTAGTGCATAATGATACATAATCAGTCACCATCGCCTGAGGCGGAATCATACATAAAGAGTACACAAAAGGAATATCAGTCTACATCGCCAGTGGCGGAATCATAATATAGATACAATAATGGCGGAGAAAATCCAAGTCAGCACAGTGTAGTCAAGCCTCGCCATGAGCCAAAAGGTGCATAAGAAACCTGTAACAAGGCTGCCCGTGTGAAAATGAGGGCACCCGAGTTTGCAAGGTGAAACAAACTACGAGTCAGTCATGGGACTGGTATGAGAAATCCATTCAACTTATTAACAACAATAATAAGGCAAATCAAAGGACCACGCCACTTTCGCGGAACGGGTTTACTCCAATGAGTGCTCGTGCATGAAGTAAAGTAAATGATTAAATCAACGCAATGCTTTTTCTAAAATGAAGCCATTATAAGACTCAGGTCCCATCACACAATGCAACGCAAGCCGGAGGATAGAGTTTTTACCTTATAATGGCCAAAGATGCTTCATACGAATAAACAAAGGTGTTTGATATTATTACTAGTGCATATATGTTTCAAAAGCGATTTCAATCATAAATATCAATCCTAGGCGGCATAGCTACCATCTACTATGTCGCCGTACTAGTAATACAATCATAACCGCACATATCGTATTGGAAATTGGATTCCTTCATGAGTCGAGGCAAGGGGCAAGCTCCTCTCCGTTCGAGACACTCTAGCAAATGCCTCGGGACCGCACACAGCAATCCCCTGGATCCTCCAAGGCTGGTCCTCTCTTACTTTTGAGGATTAGTTATTCCTGAACACACGTTTCCCGGTCCTTACAGACCTATAATCGAGGCGCCTCGCATTCCAACAACCACACAGGTGAAAAAGATATAAATGTCAGGGCTGGGAGGTCACTGACACCACCATAGCTAGAAAGAAACGTCATGCACTCCTTGGGTCCTTCTCCCGTTTTTGACTCATACCGAGGTGTGAGGCTCACGAATTCACGTTATACACAAAGCTACGTCACACAGACTATGCTTTGATCATCAACCACAAGACTTTGCTTTGCAACAGAAGCCTTGATCATATGCCACTTAGGCGTGCCACACAGGCAATCCACTCCATGCGACTGATTTCTGTCAATACATAACCTCTAAGCTCGTACGTCTCAGAGAAGGGCGTTAAGCAAGAGAATAAATTCTCTGCCGCCAAACAGATATATATTTAACAGAGATCAATCAACACAGAACAAAATCCAATGTCAGACACACAGTCCATTTACAAGTCCGTTCTGGGTCTGAACGAAACCGGAGGCACCAATTCCTCGCATATCCGTACAATCAACACTATGTTTGGACGGCTACTACTTCAATTCCTTCATGGTAGCTACTCCAATCACGATCATCAGTAGCGCCCATCCATCCAACGTGGAGATCGTCGGTCTTCAGTCGTCTTCGACTCTTCGACTTCTCAACGTCGATCGATTATTTGAAATGAGATAAACTCGGCCTTTTCAAATAACCCACGTATATTTAGATTTTCAAACCAATTAATCACAGGGTTGAACTATTCAACATTCACATTTCAGTTATTTAATTATAATTTTCATGTCAAATACATTCAACCATCACATATCAAGCAAACACAACAAAATTGGTTTACTTTCACTCTATATCGTCTATAGCACTTAATAACGATATATCGCCAATTTTATTTAATTTAAAACGGCCATATCTAATTAAACGACGTTTCAGGTCGTGTCGATGCACTGGCGCTGCTTTCCACTAATTTTGTTTTACACATATAGGAAAATCTAACCGTTGGATCTTCACAAATTTTACATCATTAGGAAGGTCTTTTCAAAACGAACCCAACGGTTCCAGTTTTAGGAAAATCCGACGGTCGGATCTTCCACACTAACCATTTGAAGTTACGATTTCAATTTACGGACTGCAGCGTCGTTATTCGATTTAATTTAATTATATTTATATATATATATATATAAATATAATCGTTTCTGGCGCTGTTTTTCCTTGATTTTGAATTAAACATTCCAGACAATCCAACCGTCGGATCTTCACAAAGTTGGTGCCGTTGGAAAGATATTTCCAAGGCGAACCCAACGGTTGAGGTTTCGGGAAAATCCAATGGTCGGATCTTCCGCACTAGTCGTTTGAAATCACGGTTTCAAAATATGAACTGCACGGCCACGTTTCGTTTTAATTATATTTATATTTATATATTTATATAAATATAGTTCATTCAATAATTTCTATATCGTTTTCACTTCAAATATTTTTCTAACACCCTAAAATTTTGGAAAATTTCGCCATAACCTCCCCTGTACCGGGGGCATCGGGAAATCGCAAATAGCGTTCCCGGTCCTTCTAATCTCAAAAAGAAAAAGAAAAAGCCAAGCGGCTAGCCAACAGGCTCATAAAATCATCACCCAAACAAACAGCAAATGTGTACCTATTTGTCGGGCACAAAATTTTATTCCTCTTCTCTAGCCCCTTTTTGCTTTAACCTGTTCAATAGATATGCAGGCACATATATACAATTTCTAACATTTATCATTTTCTATTCAACTTCATATTTGATTTGCTTTGGTTTAAAAACACCACTCATTCTAATATCGCATGCATAGGCTAAAATCATAACATTAGCTAGTTAATGTATATTTCAACTCATGCACGTTTATTTGAACAAGTGGCTATTTTTAACACTTCACATTTCAAAGATGATAATTTTGGCGAACTAAAATAGATTTCAACACATGACTATTTTATTTAGTTCCTATGCATGTTAAAAATAATATTTCTATCACAAATATTTGTTTCAACGTCTGCATATCTTTAGCATATCACACATATGATAAAAATGATATTTTTATCATTTAAAATATTTATTCAACCAACGTATGGTTTCAACACTTCATAGTTTCAATAAAAATGTAATTTTTATTGTTCAATCTTTTTATTCAACACATGAACTTTTCCACTACACACATTTCTCAACAAATGAGTATTTCCACACATGGACAATTTATTTATGTTGTTCATATTAGAAAGATGAAATTTTTATGATTGAAATTATTTATATAAGGCGAATATTTTCCATACTTCATATATATATAAAAATGTGATTTTTATTGCTTATACACTTCATTCATTCACAAATGAATTTTATTTTCACACAACACTTTTCAACACATGAACATTTCCACACATGGATATAGTTTCAACATATGGCTTTAATTTCTATGCATGCAAATAATTTCAACATATGAAAATAATTCTAACACACAAAGATTGTTCAAAATTTCGGCAGCATAACGGCAGGGTAGTTAAACCGGCACCGTCCCTAGTACGGCTCCTCGCTCTACCTTAAAACCTCGCGGTTTTTGACAATGGGGATCATGCATCTAATTCGCACGCAGGCGGCATGTTTATATTTATTTCATTTCCACAAACTAATCCTATGTGGTTTCAACCAAATATTTTCCAATCACAAACGGGTATTTTTCAACCTCAATCAATTCAATACCAACCACAAACAATCCCAAACAACAATTTGCCGTCAACCAATTTTCACAACAATTTCAACCAATAAATATCGTCCATGGTTTGTGGACGAGGGGGCGTATATATATATATATATATATATAAATATTTATATATAGCAATTCACTTTTATTTCCACACATATATATATATATAAAAAGAAATTGAAGAGTGAGAATTTCTCACCAATAGCTATCCAATAACACGACTCTTCCTTTATGGAAATCTTTGCCTATTTCGTCTTCTTGTCGCTTTCGTTGCCCGTATTCTCTACATAGGTAAAAAATCGAATTTTTACTATGTTATTCAATATATAAAGATCATATTCTAAAAACAAAGATTATATTTTTAATATTCCTATGATGTAAAAATTATATTTTTATTGCTTTAAAAATATAAGAATCATATCTTACTTCTTCTTCTTAACAAAAATTCCGACTTTTCTCTTTTTAAAAATATGATCTTTATCTTTGCAAGTTCAAATCTTTTTCTACTAAAAGATTAAACCTTTTTCTATTTCAAAGTTTAAACCCTTTTTTTTTTTTTTTCAAAGTTTAAACCTTTTTTTTTTTCAAAGTTTAAACCTTTTTTTCTATTTTAAACCTTAAAATAAAATCAGTTTTTATTTTCTTTAAAAATCAGTTTTTAAAATTCTTTTCAAAAATTCTGTTTTTACATTCTAAAAAAATTCTGTTTTTAAATCTTTTAAAAATCCAGTTTTTATTTTCTTTAAAAATTCTGTTTTTAAATCTTTTAAAAATCCAGTTTTTATATTCTAAAAAATTCTGTTTTTAAAATTCTTTTCAAAAATTCTGTTTTAAAATTCTTTTAAATCAGTTTAAAAATTCTTTTAAATCAGTTTTAAAATTCTAAAAAAAAAGAATCAGTTTTAAAACTTTTAAAAAAACAGTTTAAGCAGAACAAAACAAAATAAAAATAAAAAGGAAATTACCTAATCACGCGAAGGGGAGGAGGGAAGAAGAGGCGTCGTCAGGCTTTGAGGGTGGCGTTCGGAGGTGTCGCGGTGATGTTCGTCGGTGAAGGCGGGGTCTTCGCTGGAAGGAGGAGGTCGTGCTGTGGGGGGGGGGGGGGGGCGATTTGTTCGTCGGCGGCTTCGAGGTCAGGGGGCGGCGCGATTTAGAATTAGGTTTTCTTCTTTTTTTTTTCTTTCTGAATAATGAATCGGGGGGGGGGGCAATGAAGAAGAAAAGGAGGGAAGGTATGTTTTTTTTTTAATTATTTAATTTTGCACAAGGGTTGACTTTTACATACGACCTCGAAACGAGGCCCACCGCCTGTCGTCCATAGCGTTTTACCCCCATTCCGAACACAATGGGATATGTATCGTAAGCTGGTTTGATCGTTACAATCAGTTTCCGTTGAATTTACATTTAAATCCTTATATTGAATTTTAAACGTACATTTCAAATTACCGGGGTCACATACTAACTAGAAAAATTCCAGAAAAATATTTTCTAGTTTCGTATTGACGATACGGTCCTAACAAA
This sequence comes from Allium sativum, assembly GCA_030737875.1. Lineage (NCBI taxonomy): Eukaryota > Viridiplantae > Streptophyta > Magnoliopsida > Asparagales > Amaryllidaceae > Allium > Allium sativum. Next base: position 81,727,382 of record CM060909.1, read on the forward strand.
ACTAGTTTCGTCGAATTCTGAGACCGTTTGAAAAATGGCCAATTTCCTGTCGATTAAATTCAACAGAAACTGGTCAAACGCGTTTCCTTTTGCCACGCTCACATATTGATTCGAAAAATTATGAAATTTGAAACCTAGCAATAGTTTGACATCCCGGACCCGACAAAAGTGGTTTCGTCGAATTCCGAGGCCGTTTGCAAAATATCAATTTTCCACCCTGCATAGTAAGTCAAAGTTCGAATTCAAATTTTCAAACTGACTTACTATTTCTAATTCACTAATTTATTGAAATATTCTATTTCAATGGTTCAAATTGCTTTGAAATAATCAATTTAAAATTTTTAAATTGGCTCGTATTTTCCGGGTTATTACAATCTCCCCTACTTAAAACTTTTCGTCCTCGAAAAGGAAACAACAGTAAAGTAGGAAATAAAATGTAAATGCAACGTATGGTAAAGGTACCTTGCACAGGAGTTAGTCAGAGATATCCACTCTGCATTTGGGGTAAGCTTGTTTAATGCTTTCCTCAGTTTCCCAAGTACAGTCTCTAGGATCACTGCTCCACTGCACTTTAACTAAATGAACCTTTTTGCTTCTGAGTTCTCTAGTTTCTTTGCCAACAATTTTTAATGGCTCTCTTCTGAGTGCTAATTCTGGAGTTATCTCCACATCCTGTTGCGCTGCTTCTTCTACAACAAGATCCAGATCATGCACATGTCTCCTAAGTTGAGATACGTGAAATACATTGTGCAATCCAGGCAACCAATCTGGCAATTGAACCCTATAAGCAAGAGTTCCAATTCGCTCAAGTATAGGAAAGGGACCAATAAATCTCGGTGCCAACTTCCCAGTCTTTCCAAATCTGATTACCCCTCTCATCGGAGAAACCTTTAAATAAACATGATCACCAACAGCAAATGTCAAATCTCTCCTTCTAGAGTCTGCGTAACTTTTCTGTCGGCTTTGGGCGGTTTTCAATCGCTTCTTGATGAAGTCCACTTTATCAGATGCTTCCCTAATCATATCGGGTCCTAGTACAAGTCTGTTGCCAGGTTCTACCCAACACGCTGGAGATCTGCAGCGTCTGCCATATAATGCTTCAAATGGTGACATCCTCAAACTTGCTTGATAGCTATTGTTATATGAGAATTCTGCCAAATGCAAATGATCTTCCCATGCCCCACCAAAATCGATTATACAAGCCCACAATAAATCTTCTAGAATTCTATTCACCCGCTCAGTTTGGCCATCTGTTTGAGGGTGATAAGCGGTGCTCATATTCAGTTTTGTCCCCAATTCAGTCTGGAAAGCCCCCAGAATTTGCTAGTAAATAGGGGATCTCTATCACTGACTATGCTGATGGGAATTCCATGCAGCTTAACAATTTCTTTGAAATATATCTGTGCTAGACTTTGGGCAGTTCTATTGGATCTGACAAGAATAAAATGGGCAGTCTTCGTGAAGCGATCTACGATTACCCAAATACTGTCATTACCTTTCTTGGTTCGCGGCAAAACATCTATGAAATCCATGGAAATCTGTTCCCATTTCCAGCCTGGGACTTCCAACGGTTGCAACAGTCCAGCTAGCTTCTGTTGGTCACTCTTGACCAATTGACAAGTAGGGCATCTGCTAACATACAAAGAAATATCTCTTTTCATTGCCTTCCACCAGAAAGTGCGTTTGATATCGTTGTACATTTTACTCACCCCAGGGTGGATGCAAAATTTGGATTTATGGCATTCATCTAGTACTTCTCTTCGAAGGCCTGGAATATTTGGGATGCAAATTCTGTTATTTAACCTGAGAACCCCCTTATTGTCAATGCGGAAACTCGTGGTTTCCCCTTCTTTGACTCTCTTACTGATTCTCTGAATGAATTCATCTTCTTTCTGAAGGGATGAAATCCTATCAATCAATCCAGGTGTAATTATAAGATGGGCAACTATTGCGGTTTTCCTACTAAGTGCATCCGCTACTACGTTAGCTTTCCCCGGCGTATACAGGATATCAAGATCATACGCTGCAAGAAATTCTAGCCAACGCTGTTGTCTCAAATTCAGATCTTTTTGGGTATATAAATACTTCAATGATTGATGATCTGTGTACAGTATAAATTTCTCGCCCAATAAGTAATGCCTCCAGATTTTCAAGGCAAATACGATGGCTAGCAACTCAAGGTCATGAGTCACATAATTCTTCTCATGCGGTTTCAATTGGCGGCTTGCATAAGCGACTACTTGGCCTCTCTGCATTAACACTGCACCAAGACCTCTAATAGAAGCATCTGTCCAAACCGTTAAATCTTGATTGCCATCAATAATAGTTAACACTGGAGCGGTGGTCAGCTTCGATTTCAATTCCTGGAAAGCTTCTTCACAGTCGGAAGTCCACTTAAACTTATCATGTTTCTTTGTGAGCTTCGTTAACGGACCGGATATCTTCGAAAAATCCTTAACGAACTTTCGATAATAACTAGCCAATCCCGTAAAACTTCTAACTTCTGTGGGAGTAGTGGGTTGTTTCCAGTCTTGAATCGCTGTTATTTTGCTTGGGTCAACAGAAATTCCTTTCCCTGACACGACATGGCCAAGAAATTTAACTTCTTCTTGCCAGAAGACACATTTAGAGAATTTGGCTTTGAAGACGTTCTTCCTTAGAATCTCCAATACTTGTTCTAAGTGTTTTTCATGCTCGGGTTTTGATTTGGAGTAGATTAAAATATCATCGATGAATACGAGGACAAATTTATTCAGAACTCCCCTGAACACTCTATTCATTAGATCGACAAAGTATGCTGGAGCGTTGCATAGGCCAAACGGCATTACTAACCATTCATAAAATATGTCTGGACCTCTGGAAGCGGTCAAAGGAACACACTCTTCTGCTATTCTCAATTGATGAAAACCTGTAGCTAGGTCCATTCGGGAAAATACTTTCGCCCCATTCAATTGGTCTAGCAAATCATCAATGCGGGGTAATGGATATTTATTTTTGAGCGTCTGTTTGTTGAGGTCTCGGTAATCAACACATAATCTAAGAGTACCGTCTGACTTTGGGACAAACACGACAGCTGCACCCCAATTAGAAAAACTCGGTCTGATTAGACCTTTCCACAATAGTTGACGAGTTTGATCGCCTAATTCTTCTTTTTCTTTCGGAGTCATTCTAAGAATTGGATGCACCACTGGTCTAGCATTGGGAATTAGATCGATTCGGAATTCTATTTCTCTTTGCGGAGGTAAGTTTTCAACTTCTTCAAACACATCCGCATAGTTGCTAACAATCGGAATCTTTTCTATAGAAGTGGGGATAAGTTCTAATGCTGACCAAAATTCTTCTCTATTCGAATTCGAACCATGACAAGGAATATATATATGTCCAAGCTCCGTTCGGATTTTAACAATTCTTTCCGCACACTTCACTTCAGCTTCAAATTTCGTTAACCAATCCAGCCCGAGAATAATATCGAATTCGGGAAAATCCATAACGATTAAATTGAAAGGAAACTTGTAGAAAGAATAAGAGATTGGCACTTTACAACAGGAATTGAGAGTAACAGGGCCCCCTATCGGGTTATGAACTTCAACCGATTCTTTAAGCTTTCGATGTTTTAACTTTAATTTGTGCACTGTGTTTTTAGCAATAAAACTACGGGATGCACCTGTGTCAAATAATACAGAAACAAGAATATTTTTAATTGTAAGGGTACCTCCCAAAACATCGGGTTTACCTGCTCCGTCGGAAGCAGCTGGCGGGCTAGACCCGTCATAGACATGAGCTACAGTAGCTTTCTTCAGCAAAGGACAGTCTTTGACCAGATGGTCGGTCTTGCGACAGTTGAAGCACGAGCGAGGGTTCTGAGAGCCTTGGCTCGAGCCTTGAGAATTTGTTTTCTGTCTCTTTGGAGCTGTGCAGACGTTTGAGTAGTGCCCCGGCTTACCACAGTTAAAGCAATTTCCTCTTGGCGGCTTGCCAGTCTGAGGCTTTGAAGATGCTGCTTGGCTTGACTCGCCCTGATTCACAGTAGGCTTGCGCTTGTTTCCTGCTTGACTTCTAGCGCGATCCTGGTCCAGATGCCTTTGATCAAGGTCTTCATAGTTGCATGTCATTTCCACTAGCTCGTTGAAATCCAGCTTGACATGGGCCATGGCTCTATCATGATATTGACGTCTTAGTCCAAAGATAAATCTCTTATTTTTGGATTTCGCGGTAGCAACAAGTTCGGGAGCATAGGGCGACAGCATTGTGAATTTGTTCAGATAATCTTGCACGGAAAGATCCCCTTGCTGGAGATTGGCGAAGTCATCGTGCATTCTTTCTAGAGCTTGTTCTGGGACATATTTCTCCTTGAAGAGTTCTTTGAATCCATCCCATGTTCTTCCAGCTTCTCTATTCCCGGCGGTAAGAGAGTCCCACCATAATTCGGCTTGTTCCTGCATAAGCCAGGCGCCCATAGTAGCTTTGTCTTCGCTTCCTAGCCTTAGGCCTTCAAGAATTTTCTCGCATGTTTTGAGCCATGCAAGGGCCTCTATTACGGTGCCCGTTCCCGAGAAGGTCTTGCCTCCTAAGTTCTTATATCTCTTAGCTACACGGTCGAGCTCGAAGTATTGAGCTGCCGGAGGTTGTATCAAAGGTCCTTCTTGAGCTGGGATTTCTCCCCTTCCTCGGCCTCGGCCGGCACGGCCTCCTCTAGCAGCGGCTCCTATGGTAGCCATTTGTCAAATTCTGTATAAGTAACGAAAAAGTCAGTTAACAGAAATAATAGTCTATTGCATAGTTAAGCAGAAATTCCTACGGAAAGATAACGATGGACTGATCATTTGTTTTTGCTATTCTGCTCAGCTCATTCTAGGACTTTACTAGTCCTATCTCTAATGAGCGACTCGCCTTAGAATACTATTGATTTTATCTTGACGAAGTGTTTAATGTGTTAGACTCCAGAACTAAGGTTAACCAAAGCTCTGATGCCAGCTGTAAGATAGCCGACGAACTCCGGTAGGCTTTGCAACCATCCCTTCATCCCCCAAGCAGCAGGTAAAACCCACCGTGGCTCTCACATGGTCCCCCAGTTACTTGTTTTACGGCAACCCTCTCGAGTCTCGCGCCCACTGGCGAACCAACCCCCACCACAAGGGACATGTAGGGGTAAGAGTCTCCCGTTCGCCACCAAACTGCGAAGCGAGAACCCCCTATCACGACTACAACAAGAACCGGTGGTGGCTTGAGGTTTAGGGATTTGCAAATGGAGAGAGGAGAGAGAGGAGGAGGAAGGGGAGGAGGAGGGGAAGAGGAGGAGGGGGTGCGGCGCCTGGAGGGAGGCCGGTGGTGGCGGTGGTGGAGGAGGGCAGCGGCGGTTTGGGGTGGGACTCCATTTTTGAGTTTTTGTGAAGAAAGAGGAGGAGGAAGAAAGTGAAGAAGAAAAGGAAGTAAAAGTGTTTATATGCTAGTTTCTCGCGTATCGTCCGAACACAAACGATCTCCGATGGCCGCGGATTTCGGACACGAGATAGTAGACGTGAAGACGAGTCCAACGAAACAAGTTTCGTCGAATTCCGAGTTCGTTTGACCATTCAAAAAAAATCACAAAAATGCTCAGATAAGCTCTAAAAATGCGATTTTGGCGCACCTTTTCTTCTCGCACGCTCACATGCTAACTCAAAAAATCAAGCCCTCTTGGATTTAACCATTATTAGACGATACGAATCTAGAAAAAAAAGTAGAATTGAATTCCAAGGTCGTATCAATAATGTTCCTTTGTAAAATGACTGCTCGCTTTACCCTGAACTGTTTTAGCTCGCACGGCCACATACTGACTCCGTTCGACGCGCCATTTGGGACTCAACAATGATTTGTCATTATGAATCCATAAAAATTTATCTCGCCGAATTCTGAGCTCGTATGCAAAATTTCACTTTTTAAGGGCTATGTATTGTTAACCGAACAACTCCTGCCCATAGCCACTATTCCAGATATCGGAATATATCGAAGCTTATACTTTTCGGAGTTCTAAACAGCATTTTGAACTCAATGGAAGTGGTTTCGAGTCCAAATTCATCCGTATGCAAAATTTGACTTTTCGGGCCATGTATAATTTACATAGCGACTATTCTGAATTTTCAACTGGGCATAACTTTTGATTCCCGCTATGAAATTTCGATTTTTCGGATTCGTTGGAAAGATATTCTCAACTAGATTATAATATTTTTGGTTTCACTAAAATCCGGATTGTTTTGCACCCGGTACATTCAATTGAAGTTCGAAATCGAATTATCGAACTACCGCGCCATTTTCAATTCTATTTATAATTATATATAAATATTTATATTCTAACGACGACGTATATAAATATATACGTCGAATTCCATTCAAAATAAATTTCTCGTCGTTTTTATTTAAAATAATCTATTTTAAATATTCAAAATTCGCTAAAATTGCCAAAATAAAAATTTTAAACTGGCTCGCATTTCCGGGTTATTACAATCTCTCCCACTTAAAACTTTTCGTCCCTGAAAAGGAACAAAGTCGAAAGTGGTTCGATCAATCAACTCTACGTTCGATCTGGCTTCCATTCCCTAACTTTTCAGTTTCTGAGAATTTCCAAATTCTCAAAAATTTGGCTAACACCCTAAATTTTCGAAAAATTTCTCCATAACCTCCTTTGTACGGGGAGCACGGGAAAATCCCGAAATTGCCATACAGGCCTTCTGATCTCAAAAAGAAAAAGAAAAAGCCAAGCGGCTAGCCAATAGGCTCATAAAATCATCATCACCCAAACAAAACAGTAAATTATATATCAAACATGTACCTATTTGTCGGGCAAACAAATTTTATTCTCTTCTCTAGCCTCCTTGCTATGACCTGTTCAATGTAAGTACAAGTATATGCAAGCAAATGCGACCAATTTTCAATACAATTCAATATTTGATCCTATTAGGCTTAATGGTTCAAAATTCAATTAGGAAACAATAATCAAAAAATACAATCATCAATCAATTAGTGGATTAGAGTTTCAAATCCATAATTTTGATACACATATACACAGAAAACCATGTTTTTGATGCCAATTCACAACAATGTGTTCTAACTATATAAGTTTTGTTTCTCACACCAGTCTAATGGAAATATATAGAAATCACACCTTCGAAACACGAACATAAATACTGATGATGTGGCCACATCACCAGAATTATCCCCGGGTGTCTAGAATGTGACTCTATATCTATCCAATATATTAAAACTTCGAATATACGTTCATGATGCGTATACGCGAAATCTTTATATACTCGATTGTCCATATTCAAAATAAATAAATATTCAAATACGTATAAAGCGATATAAATTTTCAAAACAAAATTGTTTTCATTTGAAAAATATACTCTTCACACTCGTTCTAGGATACTACTGATCCTATCTCTAACAAGCCATTCTAATTGGATATTACTAATCCAATATCTGATGAATTCTTTCGTATGGTTCATATGTGTCTTGTTCTCGAGCTCTGTAAACCAAAGCTCTGATACCAAAATGAGACGACCCGAACTTCCCCGTGAAGGAAAGCACGGATAGAATTGAGGACAAGACAAAATAGAATGCAAACGGAAGAACATTTCATTGTTGTTACAACAATTCCATCAGATACAAGAATATACAGAGTATAAATGAATAAATTACATTCGATAATTATCAGAGATTACAATAAATTACATAGCAGCGGAAAAATATACAAAATACAACTGAAAGTGATACACGGATACAGAGCTTTCCGAGCATCGTTCCAGCTGTAAATCAGGACCCTGTGAATATAAATCTGCAAAACCAAAACTACTAGCTGCCCGTATGGAAAATAGGGGCACCCAGAGTTTAGGTCAAAACAATAAACTCCAGGTCAGTCATGTGACTGGTGTGAGAACTAAAACAGTTATTAATATTGGTTTTAAAGTTAGGTAAATCAAGGGACCACGCCGTATAACACGGAACGGGTTTCCTCCCAAGAATACCAGTGCATAGAACAAACAGCGCAATGCTAAATAAAGAAAAATGAAGCTGTTATAAGACCCAGGTCCCATCACACAATGCAACGCAAGCCGGAGGATAGGGTTTTTACCTTATATCAGCCAAAGCATGCTTGATACGTTTAAAACACATTATTTTGATATTACTATATGTGTATAGTGTCAAAACAATTTCAATCATAAGTATCAATCATAGGCGGCATAGCTACCATCTACTATGTCGCCATACTAGGCTCTACAAATAAAACCGAAATACACGTATTGGAAATTGGATTCCGTCATGAGCCGAGGCAAGGGGCAAGCTCCTCTCCGCGTTCGAGACACTCTAGCAAATGTCCCAGGACCCCACTATGATCCTTGGATCTTCAGGGCCGGTCCTCTCTTACTTTTGAGGATTAATTATTCCTGAACACACGTTTCCCGGTCCTTACAGACCTATATCCGAGGCGCCTCATATCCAACAACCACACACGTGAAAAGTATATAAATGTCAGGGCTGGTAGGTCACTGACACCACCCTAGCTAGAAAGAAACGTCATGCTCTCCCTGCAGTCACTATCCCGTTTTTGACTCATACCGAGGTGTGAGGCTCGCGAATTCACGTTATACACAAAGCTACGCCACACAGGCCGTGCTTTGATCATCAACCACAAGACTTTGCTTTTCAACAGAAGCCTTGATCAATTGCCACTTACGCATGCCACATTGGCAATTCACTCCATGCGACTGATGTCCATCGATATACAACCTCTGAGCTCGTACGTCTCAGAGAAGGGCGTTAAGCAAGAGAATAAATTCTCCGCCGCCAAACAGATGTACATTTAATAGAGATCAATCAACACAGAATAAAATCCAATGTCAGACACACAATCCATTTACAAGTTCGTTCTGGGTCTGAACGAAACCGGAGGCACTTTCCTCGCATATCCATCCATCTCCAAGTACGTCTGGACGATCACCAACTGTTTCCCTCATCTTGGGTGTACAGCCCAATCAAGATCATCAGTAATCACCCAAACGATGTGAAGACTTCCGGTCTTCCACCACCGTCTTCATCTTCGACATCTCGTCGAATCGGTTATTCAGAATGGGTATAACCCGGCCTTTCTGAATAACCCACGTATATAATAAACGAATGTTACACAAACACAACAAACGCCCCATTCCAATTCAGAATATTCTTTTATTCACAAAATCACATTCTTAGGGAAAGGTTCCCATTAATTTTATCAAAGATAAATTCTTCTAAATTTATTCTTTAATCTTCCTTTGGATATCATTTCAAACTAGTCGGGATTAGCGAACCACACCGAAGTAATTATTTGTTTTATTTCCCAATCCCAACCTATATATCCCATGGAGCAAAACTGGTGATACTCCATATCTAACACCACGGTGTTATCGGTAAAATTAATTACCATTTCACGTTCAAATCTAATTAAAGATTTAACTATCGCTTTGGAGCAAAACTGGTGATACTCCACTCTCGATCTCTTTTTAGATTTGATAATTTAAATTATCAATTCACTTTTTAATCTAATTAAAGATTCATTAAAACTCCATTTAGTTTTAATCTTCTCAAAAATCAATATTATGTCTTTACCTGGGTTAAAGAACCAATGTCTTCTAAAACACGATTCACGACAAACCCAAATCACATTTGATATTAAATACAAGGCTCTGAATAGAAAATATATCGGCTTATATTCAATATCAAATTCTGAAACCAACATATATCATATTGGCAATAACGATATAAAATATATCTTTCAAATTCCCATAACAATATCTGTATAGTCATGAAATCCAACATCGAAATATCCCGAAGATAATTTCGATTCAACTCCAGTCCAATTCACGTATTGGAAATATTGATTATTTTCAAAATCACTTTTAAATTCAATTTATTTATTTCAAAAATAAATTGATTTTAATTCTAGTTCAAAACTAGTTCATTTCGATAGAAATCTATTTTTTCCTATTCAAATGTGGAATTTTCCAGCCCAATTCTTTCCAATTCACATATTATAATTTTACACAAATTATAGATATTTTTAATAATTTTATCAAGGCCCGTACAGTCGATTTCCATCAACGGCCATCGAACTGCACTTACAGCGACCTTTTTCGAATTTGATTTGAGCATAATTCCAAATCCAACCGTTAGATTTCAAATTTCTAATATTCATTGGAAAGCTCTTTTCGATACGAACCCAACAGTTCCGGTTTTAGGAGAATCCGACGGTCGGATCTCCCGCAATGTCCGTTTGAAATAAATGGTCGAAATTCACGAACTGTCGCGGCGCGGCGTGTTCTATTCAGGCCATTATATTATATATATAATATATATAATATATATTTCGTCGATTTCTATTTAAAACGAATTTTATAAATCGTTTTAAAATTGTTTCAAAAGCAATTTCAACTTTCTTTTCAATTCAAATCAAAATTGAATTCTTCTTTATAAATTCGTTTTAAAATTCATTTCTATTCAATTCAAATTTTAATTCAATTTGAATTCATTTGAATTCACTTTCAATTCAATTTGAATTCGTTTTCAATTCAATTCATTTCGAAATCGTTTTCAATTCAATTCATTTCGAAATTGTTTTCAATTCAATTCATTTCGAAATCGTTTTCAATTCAATTCATCTCGAAATCGTTTTCAATTCAATTCATCTCGAAATCGTTTTCAATTCAATTCATTTCGAAATCGTTTTCAATTCAATTCATTTCGAAATCGTTTTCAATTCAATTCATTTCGAAATCGTTTTCAATTCAATTCATTTCGAAATCGTTTTCAATTCAATTCATTTTAAATTTCAATTTCAAAATATTTAATTTCGAAATCACTTTTCAATATTCATTATACAACGAATAAAATCGATATAAATATCGTTCACGTCAAAATGGCGCAAAACTAATCAACACGGCTTTATATTTTTCACAACTTCTTTATTTTATTCAACAAATGAATATTTATCCCATTCAACACATGAATCTATATTTTTTTCAACCCACGACTAATCTCAACACATGAGTACTGTCAACACATCACTATTTTTGTTATGTAAAATATTTTATAAAACTATGGTATCTATCGTTTGATTTTCAATTAGACTTCTACTGGGAAGTAGTTCTAATTTTAAATATGATAAAGATATAAATTTTATAAAAGCCCCCCCTTACTTCTTCTCTCCCGATTCACTTCAGAAACGAAAAATTAAAAAAAGAAAAGAAAAAAGGGCGAACGACGGGGGGACCAAAGCCGCCCCCGTAACTTCCCCGTAAAGGAAAGCACGAATACTTTGAGAACAACACACAAAAGGACGCATACGGAAGAACATTTCATTGCTATTACAACAATTCCATCAGATACAAGAATATACAGAGTATAAATGAATAAATTACATTCGATAAATATCAGAGATTACAATAAATTACATAGCAGCGGAAAAATATATATAAAACACAACTAGAAGTAATACACGGATACAGAGCTTTCCGAGCACCGTTCCAGCTGTAAATCAGGACCCTGTGAATATAAATCTGCAAAACCAAAACTACTAGCTGCCCGTGTGGAAAATAGGGGCACCCCGAGTTTAGGTTAAAACAATAAACTCCAGGTCAGTCATGTGACTGGTGTGAGAACTAAAACAGTTATAATTCTTTATTTTTAAAGTTAGGTAAATCAAGGGACCACGCCGTATAACACGGAACGGGTTTCCTCCCAAGAATACCAGTGCATAAAACAAACAGCGCAATGCTAAATAAAGAAAAATGAAGCTGTTATAAGACCCAGGTCCCATCACACAATGCAACGCAAGCCGGAGGATAGGGTTTTTACCTTATAACAGCCAAAGCATGCTTGATACGTTTAAAACACATTATTTGATACTAGTATAGGTGTATAGTGTCAAAACAATTTCAATCATAAATATCAATCATAGGCGGCATGAATGACCCATACCACTATGTCGCCATACTAGGTTCTACAATTAAAACCGCAATACACGTATTGGAAATTGGATTCCGTCATGAGCCGAGGCAAGGGGCAAGCTCCTCTCCGCGTTCGAGACACTCTAGCAATGCCTCAGGACCCCACTCTGATCCTTTGGAACCTCCAAGGCCGGTCCTCTCTTACTTTTGAGGATTAGTTATTCCTGAACACACGTTTCCCGGTCCTTACAGACCTATATCCGAGGCGCCTCATATCCAACAACCACACAGGTGAAAAGTATATAAATGTCAGGGCTGGTAGGTCAATGACACCACCCTAGCTAGAAAGAAACGTCGTGCACTCCTTGGGTCCGTATCCCGTTTTTGACTCATACCGAGGTGTGAGGCTCGCGAATTCACGTTATACACAAAGCTATGCCACACAGGCCGTGCTTTGATCATCAACCACAAGACTTTGCTTTTCAACAGAAGCCTTGATCAATTGCCACTTACGCATGCCACATTGGCAATTCACTCCATGCGACTGATGTCCATCGATATACAACCTCTGAGCTCGTACGTCTCAGAGAAGGGCGTTAAGCAAGAGAATAAATTCTCCGCCGCCAAACAGATGTATATTTAATAGAGATCAATCAACACAGAATAAAATCCAATGTCAGACACACAATCCATTTACAAGTTCGTTCTGGGTCTGAACGAAACTGGAGGCACTTTCCTCGCATATCCATCGATCTCCAAGTACGTCTGGACGATCACCGACTGTTTCCCTCATCTTGGGTGTACAGCCCAATCAAGATCATCAGTAATCACCCAAACGATGTGAAGACTTCCGGTCTTCAACCACCGTCTTCATCTTCGACATCTCGTCAAATCGATTATTCAGAATGGGTATAAACCCGGCCTTTCTGAATAACCCACGTATATGATAAACAAATGTTACACAAACACAACGAACGCCTCATTCCAATTCAGAATATTCTTTTATTCACAAAATCACATTCTTAGGGAAATGTTCCCATTAATTTCATCAAAGATAAATTCTTCTAAATTTATCCTATAATCCTCCTTTGGATATCATCTCAAACTAGTCGGGATTAGCGAACCACACCGAAGTAATTATTTATTTTATTTCCCAATCCCAACCTATATATCCCCTGGAGCAAAACTGGTGATACTCCATATCTAACACCACGGTGTTATCGGTAAAATTAATTACCATTTCACGTTCAAATCTAATTAAAGATTTAACTATCGCTTTGGAGCAAAACTGGTGGTACTCCATTCTCGATCACCTTTCAGATTTGATAATTTAAATTATCAATTCACATTTTAATCTAATTAAAGATTCATTAAAACTCCACTTAGTTTTAATCTTTTCAGAAATCGATATCTTGCCTTTAACTGGGTTAAAGAACCAATGTTATCTAAAACACGATTCACGATAAACCCAAATCACATTTGATATTAAATAAAAGGCTTTGAATAGAAAATATATCGGCTTATATTCAATATCAAATTCTGAAACCAACATATATCGTATTGGGAATAACGATATAAAATATATCTTTCAAATTCCCATAACAATATCTGTATAGTCACGAAATCCCACATCGAAATATCCCGAAGATAATTTCGATTCAACTCCAGTCCAAGCCACGTATTGGAAATATTGATTATTTTCAAAATCACTTTCAAATTCAATTTATTTATTTAAAAATAAATTGATTTTTAATTCTAGTTCAAAACTAGTTCATTTCGATAAAAATTCATTTTTACCTATTCAAATGTGGAATTTTCCAGCCCAATTCTTTCCAATTCACATATTATAATTTTACACAAATTATAGATATTTTTTATAATTTTATCAAGGCCCGTACAGTCGATTTCCAACAACGGCCATCGAACTGCACTTACAACGACCTTTTTCGAATTTGATTTGGACATAATTCCAAATCCAACCGTTAGATTTCAAATTTCCAATATTCATTGGAAAGCTCTTTTCGATACGAACCCAACGGTTCCGGTTTTAGGAGAATCCGACGGTCGGATCTCCCGCAATGTCCGTTTGAAATAAATGGTCGAAATCCACGAACTGCCGCGGCGCGGCGCGTTCTATTCAGGCCATTATATTATATATATAATATATATAATATATACTTCGTCGATTTCTATTTAAAACGAATTATATAAATAGTTTTAAATTCGTTTCAAAAGCAATTTCAACTTCCTTTTCAATTCAAATCAAATTTGAATTCTTCTTTATAAATTCGTTTTAAAATTCATTTCTATTCAATTCAAATTTCAATTCAATTTGAATTCATTTCAATTAGCTTTCAATTCAATTTGAATTCGTTTTCAATTAGATTCGATTTCGAATTCGTTTTCTATTCGATTCAATTCAAATTGGTTTTATATTCAATTCATTTCGAAATCGTTTTATATTCAATTCATTTCGAAATCGTTTTCAATTCAATTCATTTCGAAATCGTTTTCAATTCAATTCATTTCGAAATCGTTTTCAATTCAATTCATTTCGAAATCGTTTTCAAATCGATATAAATATCGTTCACGTCAAAATGGCGTCCATACACGGCTTCATAAATTTCTATTTTCAAATATTCTATTTCAAATATTTCTTATTATCAAAATATTCTTTATTTTCACGATTGGAATGAGGCCCAATCAATTACCATATAAAGTTAATTATATGGATTTTCATACAACACATGTATATAATAGCATTGAAAATAATCAACCATCAACCAAAGTGCACTACACTGTAAAAGCATCAAATATAGATATTCAACGCTTATAACAGCCTGTCAATCAATCGATCGACATATTTAATCAATCAGGATGAGTGAACTTCAAATTTCACCCCAACACCCGTGTTGGGTTTCAAACAATCAAACACATATTTTATTTGTGCTGTTGGGCGATGTGTAAAATTTATCGTCCCAATCAATGTCATTCAAATAGGTGTACATAAACAAACCGTCTGGTTTGTAAATGAATATTCTATTTTATTCACTTCACGTTAAAAATTATATTTTTAACGATAAAACATTTTATTTCAACCTATGAATTTCTATTCAATTCATTTATTCAATAAAATGATATTTTTATTTTTCTAACTTATTTTAGAAAATTTCGGCGGCATAACGGCACGATACTAGAAACGGGACGAGGCCTAGCCTTATCCCCGGTCTAGTGAAGGCCCACGCCATTCACACATCAATCAAATCACTTTCGTTATGCAAACCACAAAATTTGGAGTAAGAGTCTAACCTAGCCTTACTCCTTCGTCTTATAACGGCGCACGTCTAATCCTAACCCATTTATCGATTCGATTTTCCACACCACAAACCACATTCAAACCAATATCGCAATCAATCACCAAACAGCCAAACAAACAAGTCCATGGTCTGTGGACGATTGTGTCGGGTGCTACTAAACACCGTCTGCATCCTAGTATATATATATAACTAGAAAAAGAAATTGAAAGGTGAGAAGTTCTCACAGATAGCTATCCTAGCTCCACGACACTTCTAATGCAGGAAATCTTCGCCAACTCGCCTTTTTGTCGCTTTCGCCCGTATTCTCTACATATGTAAAAATCGAATTTTTACTTCGCTATTCAGTATATAAAAATCATATTTTTATTTCGAAGTTCAATATATAAAAACCATATTTTTATTTCGAAGTTCAATATATAAAAACCATATTTTTATTTCGAAGTTCAATATATAAAAACCATATTTTTATTTCGACGTTCAATATATAAAAACCATATTTTTATTTCGAAGTTCAATATATAAAAATCATATTTTTATTTCGAAGTTCAATATATAAAAATCATATTTTTATTTCGACGTTCAATATATAAAAACCATATTTTTATTTCGACGTAAAAATTCCATCTTTTCTAATGTAAAAATTCTAACTTGATTAGATAAAGATCCCGCCTTTCTACCGATAAAAATTTCGTCTTTCCTAGAAAAAAAATCAAATCTTTCTTGATTCAAAAACCTAATCTTTTCCTACTATAAAAATCCCGCCTTTTCTATTATAAAAATTACAATTTTATAATAAACCATTTTTAATAAAACTGTTTTTAATTAAACAATGTTATTTTCAGTTTTTAAACAATAAAAATTTCAGTTTTTAAAACAATAAAAATTAAAATAAAGAAATATAAAATAAATTAACTTACAGCGGTTTTTTTTTTAAGAGGGAGGGGGTTTCTCGGCAATTCAGTGGGGTCCTGGCGATCGGAGCTTGCTGCGGACAGCACAGGCAGTGCGTGGGTGGTCGGAGAGGCTGAGCGTGGCGCCGGGGTGGTCATCAGGGGGTGGCGCATCTAGGGTTTTCGGGGATTTGGGGGTTGAAGGGGTTCTGGGCTTCCAGGGCGTCGCGGGTTTTTTTTTGTCGAGGAAAGGGGACGAGAGGGAGAAGAGGATCGGGAGGAGGGCGATGATGGCGGAGGATCGCCAGCGGAGGCGCGGCGGAAGGAGCTCCAGCTCGATCGCGCCTTCCATTTTTGATTTCATCATTTTTTTTGTGAACGGGGCTGAAGTGAAAAGAGGGAATTAGGGTTAAGGAAGTTTATATTATTATTTAATTATTTCCCAAAAAGTAACTTTTACATTCGAACTCGAAATCAAACCCGCCGACTGTCGTCCCTAACTAATTACCCCCATTCCGAACACAATGGGCTATGTATCGTAGGTTGATTCGAACGTTACGATCAGTTTCCATTGCATTTACATTTAAATCACTATATTGAATTTTAAACGTACATTTCAAATTACCGGGGTCACATACTAACCAGAAAAATTCCAGAAAAATATTTTCTAGCTTCGTATTGACGATACGGTCCTAACAAAACTAGTTTCATCGAATTCTGAGATCGTTTGAAAAATGGCCAATTTCCAGTCGATTAAAATCAACTGAAATGGTCAAAACACGTTTTCCTTTGCCACGCTCACATATTGATTCGAAAAATTATGAAATTTGAAACCTAGCAATAATTTGACATCACGGTTCCAACAAAAGTGGTTTCGTCGAAATCCGAGGTCATTTGCAAAATGTCCATTTTAAGGGCCTGAATTCCATAGCGACTATTCAGAATTTTCAACTGGACATATCTTTTGATTCTCGCTACGAAATTTTGATCTTTCGGATTCGTTGGAAAGATATCCACAATTAAATCAGATTAATTTTGGTTTCACTAAAATCCGGATTGTTTTGCTCCCGGTATATTCAATTGAAGTTTGAAATCGAATTATCGAACTACCGCGCCATTTTCAATTCTATTTATAATTATATATAATTATTTATATTCTAACGACGACGTATATAAATATATACGTCGAATTATATTCAAAATAAATTTCTCGTCGATATTATTTAAAATAATCTATTTTAAATAATCAAAATTCGCTAAAATTGCCAAAATAAAAATTTCAAACTGGCTCGCATTTTACGGGTTGTTACAAGAACGAATGTCGTTAAAAACACAGTTCACAATAAACCTAATTCACATTCTATTTTATTCCAATTATTAAATATAATTGGAAACTATAACAATCTTAATTAAAGGATTTATTCTCTTCACATGGGGTTCAAGAACAGTGCTACTGAAGACATCGTTCACGACAAACCCAAAATCCCATTTGATATTAAATATGTGATGGCCGGGAATTTCGCTCGATCTGAATCAGTCGTTAAACCAATCTAGACCGTTCGAAATCCCTGATCGTTTTGAGAACAGGACAAATTGGAACACAAACGGAAGAACATTTTATTGTTATTACAACAATTCCACCAGACACAAGAATATACAGAGTATGAATAAATAAATTACATTCGATAAATATCAGAGATTACAATAAATTACATAGCAGCGGAAAATAATACAAAACACAACTGAAAGTAATACACGGATACAGAGCTTTCCGAGCATCGTACCAGCTGTAAATCAGGATCCTATGAATATAAATCTGCAAAACCAAAACTACTAGCTGCCCGTGTCGAAAATAAGGGCACCTAGAGTTTAGGTTAAAACAATAAACTCCAGGTTAGTCATGTGACTGGTGTGAGAACTAAAACATTTATTTAAAGCTTTACTTTAAAAGAGAGTAATTCAAGGGACCACGCCGTATAACACGGAACGGGTTTCCTCCCAAGAATACCAGTGCATAGAATAAACAGCGCATTGCTTTTTCGAAAAATGAAGCTATTATCAGACCCAGGTCCCATCACACAATGCAACGCAAGCCGGAGGATAGGGTTTTCCCTTATAATAGCCAAACATGCTTGGTACGTTTAAACAAATCATTTGATACTATTATAAGTGTATAGTGTCAAAACAATTTCAGTCATAAATGTCAATCATAGACGACATGGGTACCATATATCATGTCGCCATACTAGTTCTACAATTAAAACCAAAATACACGTATTGGAAATTGGATTTCCATCATGAGTCGAGGCAAGGGGCAAGCTCCTCTCTGCTTCGAGACACTCTAGCAAATGCCTCAGGACTACACACTCTGGGTAACCCTTGGATGCTTCAGGCCGGTCCTCTCTTACGTTTGAGGATTGGCAATTCCTGAACACACGTTTCCCGGTGCTTACAAACCTAAAATCGAGGCGCCTCATCCAACAACCACATAGGTTAAAAGTGTATAAATGTCAGGGCTGGTAAGTCACTGACACCACCAAAGCTAGAAAGAAACGTCGTTCTCTCCCTGCAGTCCTTATCTCGTTTTTAACTCATACCGAGGTGTGAGGCTCGCGAATTCACGTTATACACAAAGCTACGCCACAAAAGGTCGTGCTTTGATCATCAACCACAAGACTTTGCTTTTCAACTGAAGCCTTGATCCATGCAACTCAGTGTGCCACACAGGCAATTCATGCCATGCGATTGATATCTATCGATATGTAACCTCTAAGCTCGTACGTCTCAGAGAAGGGCGTTAAACAAGAGAATAAATTTTCCGCCGCCAAACAGATATATATTTAATAGAAATCAATCAATACAGAATAAAATCCAATGTCAGACACACAATCCATTTAAAAGTTCGTTCTGGGTATGAACGAAACCGGAGGCACTTTCCTCGCATATCCATCGTTCTCCAAGTACGTCTGGATGACCACAGACTATTTCCATCCTCTTGGGTGTACAGCCCAATCAGGATCATCAGTAATTATACAAACGATGTGAAGACTTCCGGTCTTCGACCACCGTCATCATCTTCGACTTATCGTCGAATCGGTTATTCAGAATGGGTATAAACCCGGCCTTTCCGAACAACCCGCGTATATTAAAAACAAATGTTACACAAACACAACATACGCCTCATCCCAGTTCAGCAGTCACTAACCGCAAATTGGCAAGAGAACAATTTCCCAAATATTAACCCCGAAGGCCGAAACTAACATCAGATCAATATCCCGGAAACCATTCTTCTTAACTAACCTACAGCTAGTTTCTAAATTTCATATCCTTAGGGAAAGGTTCCTATTAATTTTATCCAAGATAGATTCTTTAAAATTTATTCTTTAATCTTCCTTTGGATGTCATTTCAAACCAAATTATGGTTTTCCAAACTAGTCGGGATTAGCGAACCACACAAAGTAATTATTTATTTTATTTTCCAATCCCAACTTATTCATCCCATGAAGCAAAACTGGTATTACTCCATATCTAACACCACGGTGTTATCGGTAAAATTAATTACCATTTCACGTTCAAATCTAATTAAAGATTTGACTATCGTTTTGGAGCAAAATTGCTGATACTCCATTCTCGCTCACTTTCTAAATTTGATAATTTAAATTATCAATTCACATTTAAATCTAATTGCAGATTCATTAAAACTCCATTTTCTGGGTTAAAGAACTAATGTCGTTTAAAACACAGTTCATGATAAACCCAAATCACAATCTATTTATTATCGGGTTAAAGAACAAATGTTATTTAAAACACCGTTCACGATAAACCCATAAATCAATTCTATTTAAAACCCATTTCAAATCCAATTTATTTATTTAAAAATAAATGGGTTTTAATTTCAGTTCAAAACTAGTTCATTTCGATAAAAATCTATTTTTATCTTTTCAAAAATGGAGTTTTTCATCCCAATTTTTTCCAGATCATTTCTTATGATTTCACACAAATTAATGATATTTTTAATAATTTTATCAAGGCCCGTACAGTCGATTTCCAACAACGGCCATCGAACTGCACTTACAACGACCTTTTTCAAATTTGATTTGGACATAATTCCAAATCCAACCGTTAGATTTCAAATTTCTAATATTCGTTAGAAAGAACTTTTCGATACGAACCCAACGATTCCAGTTTTAGGAGAATCCGACGGTCGGATCTCCCGTAATGTCCGTTCGAAGTCAATGGTCGAAATTTACGAACTGCCGCGGCACGGCGCGTTCAATTCAGGCCATTATATTATATATATAATATATATAATATATATTTCGTCGATTTCTATTTAAAACGAATTTTATAAATAGTTTTAAATTCGTTTCAAAAACAATTTCAACTTCCATTTCCAATTCAAAACAAAATTGAATTTTTCCTTATAAATTCGTTTTGAAATTCATTTCAATTCAATTTAAATTTCAATTCAATTTGAATTCATTTCAAATCGATTTTTATTCTATTTCAATTCGTTTTCATTTCAATTCAAATTTGTTTTATATTCCATTCAATTCGAATTCGTTATATATTCAATTCAATTCGAATTCGTTTTATATTCAATTCGAATTCGTTTTATATTCAATTCAATTATATAAAAACGAATATAATCGATATAAATATCGTTCGCGTCAAAATCGCGCATCTCTGATCAACACGGCTTTATATATTTCAATAATTCCGTTATTCTATTCAACAAATGAATATTTATCCTATTCAATATGTGAATCTATATTTTTGTCAACACATGATTAATCTCAACAGATGAGTACTGTCCACATGTGACTATTTTTGTTATTTAATATATTTTATAAAAATTATGGTATCTATCGTTTGATTTCAAATCAGACTCCAACCGTAAATTAGTAAGAGAACGATTCCCTAAATATTAACCCCGAAGGCCGAAACCAACATCAGATAAATATCCGGGAGACCACTCATCTCATCTATTTTCCAGTAAATTTCTAATTTCATATATGATAAAGATATAAATTTTATTGTTAAAATATTTCGTTCAACACATGACTAATCTCAACGAATGAGTACGGTCAACACATGAACCTTTATTTTATAATGATAAAGATGTAAATTTTATTATTAAAATATTTCGTTCAAAACATGACTAATCTCAACGGATGAGTACGGTCAACACATGAACCTTTATTTTATAATGAAAAAGATGTAAATTTTATTATTAAAATATTTCGTTCAACACATGACTAATCTCAATGGATGAGTACGGTCAACACATGAACCTTTATTTTATAATGATAAAGATGTAAATTTTATTATTAAAATATTTCGTTCAACACATGACTAATCTCAAAAGATGAGTATGGTCAACACATGAACCTTTATTTTATAATGATAAAGATGTAAATTTTAAATTGGAATGAGGCCCAATCAATCACCATATAGCGTTAACTATATGGACTCCATACAACACATGTATATAATAGCAACGATAAATAATCAACCATCATCCAAAGTGCACTACACTATGTAAGCATCAAATATAGATATCTAATGCTTATAACAGCCTGTCAATCAATCGATCGACATACAACTAATTATTGGGATTAATGTATGCCATATATTATCCCAATACCCGTGTGGGGTTTCGAACAATCAAACACAGATTTTATTTGTGATGTTGGGCGATGTGTAAAATTTATCGTCCCAATCAATGTTCTTCAAATAGGTGTACATAAACAAACCGTCCGGTTTGTAAATGAATATTTATTTATTCACATTCACGTTAAAAATTATAATTTTAACGATAAAATATTTTTAACTGTATAAATATTTTATTTCCTTTCAACACGAGAATATTTTATTATTCAACCATTCCACAACACAATCAATTTTCACAATACATCAATCAAACAAACAAGCCGTCCATGGTCCGTGGACGACGGGTGCCGGGTGCTACTAAACACCGTCTGCATCCTAGTATATATTTTAAACTAGAAAAGAAAATTCAAAGTGAGAAGTTCTCACCAAAGCTATCCAAACTCCACGACACTTCATTTATAGAAATCTTCGTCGTTCTCGCCTTTTTGTCACTTTCGTTGCTCGTAGCCACTACATATATAAAAATCACATTTTTATTTCGCTATTCAATATATAAAAATCGAATTTTTACTTCGCTATTATATAGATAAAAATTCTATTTTTACTTCGATGCTATATAATAAAGATTATACTTTTATCGACGCTACTATATAGAAAAGATTATATTTTTATCGATGCTACTATATAGAAAATATTATATTTTTATCGACATTACTATATAGAAAAGATTATATTTTTATCGACGCTACTATATAGAAAAGATTATATTTTTTTCGATGCTACTATATAGAAATGATTATATTTTTATCGACGCTACTATATAGAAAAGATTATATTTTTATCGACGCTACTATATAGAAAAGATTATATTTTTATCGACGCTGCTATATAGAAAAGATTATATTTTTATCGACAAGACGACTTCATAAAAATCTTATTTTTCTTTTTCTAATTAGACAATAAAAATTCAATCTTTTCCTTTCAATATAAAAATGTAAACTCTTCTTATATAAAATTATGAACTTTTCTTATATCTTTTCTATTTTAAAAACCATATCTTTTCTATTATCTTCTTCATTAAAAATCGTATTTTTATAACTTCAATTTCATACTAAAAATCGTATTTTTATATTTTGGTCTTTTCATTAGAAAAATGTGAGCTTTTCAAATATAAAGATCAACTTTTATAGCGAATTCATATTTATAAAAATCAAAATTTTATACGCTATTCAAATAAAAATCGAATTTTTATTTGACATTCAAGTAAAGAAAAATCGTATTTTTATTCCTTCTTCATATATATTTTCAAAAATCATACCTTCATGTATATAAAAATTCCTATCTTCTTATAATTAAAAATCATGTTTTATTAGCTAATATTTATACCAAAAATCGAATTTAAATAACATAAATAAAATTAAAACTTACATCGTTTGTTCGGGAGGGAGGAGATCGTCTGCGTGGATCGAAGGGTGGTTGTCGCTTGCGTCGGCACCTGAGGAGGAAGGAAGAATGGCGGAGGGTTGCTGCGAGGTAGATGGGGGAGATCGGAGGGAAGGCGATGGCGGCGGAAGGGGTGGCGGGCGCGGCTAGGGTTCCGTCGATGCCCTTTCTCTTTTTTTTTTTTTTAATTTAGAAATGACTGTCGGGGAAGAAAATAATAGAGGGGAGGAATTTAAATGGAAAGTTATTATATTATTTTATTTATTTTTAAAATTCAAAAAGTTGACTTTTTAATACGAACTCGAAATCAGGCCCACCGACTGTAGTCCATAGTGTTTCACCCCCATTCCGAACGCAATGGGATATGTATCGTAGGCCAATTCCATCGTTTCGACTGGTTTCCGTTCAAATTAAAATATAATTCTTTATATATTCAATTTGAACGCACATTTCAATTTACCGGGGTCACATACGAACTCGAAAAATTCCAGAAAAATATTTTCTAGCTTCATATTGACGATACGGTCCTAACAAAACTAGTTTCGTCGAATTTTGAGACCGTTTGCAAAATGGCCATTTTCCAGTCGATTAAAATCAACTAAAACTGGTCAAACGCGTTTTCCTTTGCCACGCTCACATATTAAATCGAAAAATTATGAAATTTGGAATCTAGCAATAACTTTACATCACGAATCCAAAAAAAGAGGCTTCGTCGAAATCCGAGGTCATTTGCAAAATTCCTATTTTTAAGGGCCTGATTTCCATAGCGACTATTCAGAATTTTCAACTGGACATATCTTTTGATTCCCGCTATGAAATCTCGATTTTCCGGATTCGTTGGAAAGATATTCTCCAATAGACCCTATTGTTTTTGGCTTCGTTAAAATCCGGTTTATTTTGCACCCGGTATGTTCAATTGAAGTTTGAAATCGAATTATCGAACTACCGCGCCATTTTCAATTCCTTTTATAATTATAAACAAATATTTATATTCTAACGACGATCTATATAATTTATACGTTCGAATTCTATTCAGAATAAATTTCTCGTCGTTATTATTTAAAATAATCTATTTTAAATATTCAAAATTCACTAAAATCGCCAAAATAAAAATTATAAACTGGCTCAGATTTTCCGGGTTATAACAATCTCCCCCACTTAAAACTTTTCGTCCCCGAAAAGGAACAAAGCCGTAGTGGTTTGATTAATCAGCTCTACGTTCGATCTAGCTTCCATTCTCCAACTTTTCAGTTTCTGAGAATTTTCAAATTTTCAAAAATTTGGCTAACACCCTAAATTTTCGAAAAATTTCGCCATAACCTCCCCTGCACCGGGAGCAACGAGAAAATCCCGAAATTTCCATACAGGCCTTCTGATCTCAAAAAGAAAAAGAAAAAGCCAAGCGGCTAGCCAATAGGCTCTTAAAATCATCATCACCCAAACAAAACAGTAAATTATAGTAAACATGTACCTATTTGTCGGGCAAACAAATTTTATTCTCTGCTCTAGCCTCCTTGCTATGACCTGTTCAATGTAAGTACATGTATATGCAAGCAAATGTGACCAATTTTCAGTACAATTCAATATTTGGTTCAATTATGCATAATGGTTCAAAATTATCAAACAAATAAACAAACATAAACATCAATCAATTAGTGAATTAGAATTTCAAATTCATAATTTTGATACATATACAGAAAATCATGTTTTTGATGCCAATTCACAACAATAAATCTATCTATATAAGTTTCGGTTCTCACACCAGTCTAATGGAAATATATAGAAAATCACACCTTCGAAACTCGAACACACACTACTGATGCTATATAGTCATCAGTGGAATCATCTTCGGGCGACTAGAGTGTGATTCTATATCTATCTAGTATATTAAAATTTCGAATATACGTTCATGACGCGTATATGCAAAACCTTCATATACTGGATTGTCCAAATTCAATATAAATAAATATTCAAATACGTATAAAACGATTTAAATTCTCAAAACAAAGTTGTTTTCATTTGAAAAATATACTCTTCACACTCGTTCTAGGATACTACTGATCCTATCTATAACGAGTCATTCTAATTGGATATTGTTAATCCAATATCTGATGAATTCTTTCGTATGGTTCTAATGTGCCTTGTTCTCGAGCTCTGTAAACCAAAGCTCTGATACCAAATGTGACGGCCGGGAATTTCGCTCGATCCGAATCAGTCGTTAAATCGATCTAGACCATTCGAAACCCCTGATCGTTTTAAGAACATGACAAATTGGAACACAAACGGAAGAACATTTAATTGTTATTACAATAATTCCATCAGACACAAGAATATACAGAGTATGAATAAATAAATTACATTCGATAAATATCAGAGATTACAATAAATTACATAGCAGCGGAAAATAATACAAAACACAACTGAAAGTAATACACGGATACAGAGCTTTCCGAGCATCGTTCCAGCTGTAAATCAGGATTCCGTGAATATAAATCTGCAAAACCAAAACTACTAGCTGCCCGTGTCGAAAATAAGGGCACCCAGAGTTTAGGTTAAAACAATAAACTCCAGGTCATTCATGTGACTGGTGTGAGAACTAAAACAATTATTTGAAGCTTTACTTTAAACGAGAGTAATTCAAGGGACCATGCCGTATAACACGGAACGGGTTTCCTCCCAAGAATACCAGTGCATAGAATAAGCAGTGCAATGCTTTTTCGAAAAATGAAGCTATTATTAGACCCAGGTCCCATCACATAATGCAACGCAAGCCGGAGGATAGGGTTTTCCCTTATAATAGCCAAACATGATTGGTACGTTTAAAACAAATCATTTGATAATATTATAAGTGTATAGTGTCAAAACAATTTCAGTCATAAATATCCATCATAGACGGCATGGGTACCATATATCATGTCGCCATACTAGTTCTACAATTAAAACCGAAATACACGTATTGGAAATTGGATTTCCGTCATGAGTTGAGGCAAGGGGCAAGCTCCTCTCCGCTTCGAGACACTCTAGCAAATGCCTCAGGACTACACACTCTAGGTAACCCTTGGATGCTTCAGGGCCGGTCCTCTCTTACGTTTGAGGATTGGCAATTCCTGAACACACGTTTCCCGGTCCTTACAGACCTAAAATCGAGGCGCCTCATCCAACAACCACATAGGTGAAAAGTGTATAAATGTCAGGGCTGGTAAGTCAATGACACCACCAAAGCTAGAAAGAAATGTCATGCTCTCCCTGCATTCCTTATCCCGTTTTTAACTCATACCGAGGTGTGAGGCTCGTGAATTCACGTTATACACAAAGCTACGCCACAAAGGCCATGCTTTGATTATCAACCACAAGATTTTGCTTTTCAACAGAAGCCTTGATCCATGCAACTCAGTGTGCCACACAGGCAATTCATGCCATGCGATTTATATCTATCGATATATAACCTCTAAGCTCGTACGTCTCAGAGAAGGGCGTTAAGCAAGAGAATAAATTCTCCGCCGCCAAACAGATATATATTTAACAGAAATCAATCAACACAGAATAAAATCCAATGTCAGACACACAATCCAATTACAAGTTCGTTCTAGGTCTAAACGAAACCGGAGGCACTTTCCTCGCATATCCATCGATCTCCAAGTACGTCTGGACGACCACCGACTATTTCCATCCTCTTGGGTGTACAGCCCAATCAGGATCATTAGTAATTATCCAAACGATGTGAAGACTTCCGGTCTTCGACCACCGTCATCATCTTTGACTTATCGTCGAATCAGTTATTCAGAATGGGTATAAACCCGGCCTTTCCGAACAACCCGCGTATATTAAAAACAAATGTTACACAAACACAACATACGCCTCATCCCAATTCAGCAGTCACTAACCGCAAATTAGCAAGAGAACAATTTCCCAAATATTAACCCCGAAGGCCGAAACCAACATCAGATCTATATCCCGAAAACTGTTCTTCTTAACTAACCTACAGCTAGTTTCTAAATTTCATATCCTTAGGGAAAGGTTCCCAATAATTTTATCCAAGATCAATTCTTTAAAATTTATTCTTTAATCTTCCTTTGGATGACATTTCAAACCAAATTATGGTTTTCCAAACTAGTCGGGATTAGCGAACCACACCGAAGTAATTATTTATTTTATTTCCCAATCCCAACTTATTCATCCCATGAAGCAAAACTGGTAATACTCCATATCTAACACCACGGTGTTATCGGTAAAATTAATTACCATTTCACGTTCAAATCTAATTAAAGATTTTACTATCGTTTTGGAGCAAAACTGTTAATACACCATTCTCGCTCACTTTCTAAATTTGATAATTTAAATTATCAATTCACATTTAAATCTAATTGCAGATTCATTAAAACTCCATTTTCTGGGTTAAAGAACTAATGTCGTTTAAAACACAGTTCACGATAAACCCAAATCACAATCTATTTATTATCGGGTTAAAGAACAAATGTTATTTAAAACACCATTCACGATAAACCCATAAATCAATTCTATTTAAAACCCATTTCAAATCCAATTTATTTATTTAAAAATAAATGGGTTTTAATTTCAGTTCAAAACTAGTTCATTTCGATAAAAATCTATTTTTATCTTTTCAAATATGGAGTTTTTCATCCCAATTTTTCCCAAATCATTTCTTATGATTTTACACAAATTATTGATATTTTTAATAATTTTATCAAGGCCCGTACAGTCGATTTCCAACAACGGCCATCGAACTGCACTTACAACGACCTTTTTCAAATTTGATTTGGACATAATTCCAAATCCAACCGTTAGATTTCAAATTTCTAATATTTGTTAGAAAGCTCTTTTCGATACGAACCCAACGGTTCCGGTTTTAGGGGAATCCGACGGTTGGATCTCCCGTAATGTCCGTTCGAAGTCAATGGTCGAAATTTACGAACTACCGCGGTGCGGCGCGTTCTATTCAGGCAATTATAT
This sequence comes from Allium sativum, assembly GCA_030737875.1. Taxonomy (NCBI): domain Eukaryota; kingdom Viridiplantae; phylum Streptophyta; class Magnoliopsida; order Asparagales; family Amaryllidaceae; genus Allium; species Allium sativum. The sequence goes on from CM060909.1 coordinate 81,755,570, forward strand.
ATATATATATATATATATATATATAATATATATATATATTTCATCGATTTCTATTTAATACAAATTTTATAAATAGTTTTAAATTCGTTTCAAAAGCAATTCCAACTTCCGTTTCCAATTCAAAACAAAGTTGAATTTTTCCTTATAAATTCGTTTTGAAATTCGTTTCAATTCTATTTGAATTCATTTCAAATCGATTTTTATTCTATTTCAATTCGTTTTCAATTCAATTCGAATTCGTTTTATATTCAATTCAATTCGAATTCGTTATATATTCAATTCAATTCGAATTCGTTTTATATTCAATTCAATTCGAATTCATTTTATATTTAATTCAATTATATAAAAACGAATATAATCGATATAAATATCGTTCGCGTCAAAATAGCGTATCTCTGATCAACACGGCTTTATATATTTCAATAATTCCGTTATTCTATTCAACAAATGAATATTTATCCTATTCAATATGTGAATCTGTATTTTTGTCAACACATGACTAATCTCAACGGATGAGTACTGTCCACGTGTGACTATTTTTGTTATTTAATATATTTTATAAAAATTATGGTATCTATCGTTTGATTTCAAATCAGACTCCAACCGTAAATTAGTAAGAGAACAATTCCCTAAATATTAACCCCGAAGGTCGAAACCAACATCAGATCAATATCCAGGAAACCACTCATCTCATCTATTTTCCAGTTAATTTCTAATTTCATATATGATAAAGATGTAAATTTTATTGTTAAAATATTTTGTTCAACACATGACTAATCTCAACGGATGAGTACGGTCAACACATGAACCTTTATTTTATAATGATAAAGATGTAAATTTTATTATTAAAATATTTCGTTCAACACATGACTAATCTCAACGGATGAGTACGGTCAACACATGAACCTTTATTTTATAATGATAAAAATGTAAAATTTATTATTAAAATATTTCGTTCAACACATGACTAATCTCAATGGATGAGTACGGTCAACACATGAACCTTTATTTTATAATGATAAAGATGTAAATTTTATTATTAAAATATTTCGTTCAACACATGACTAATCTCAACGGATGAGTACGGTCAACACATGAACCTTTATTTTATAATGATAAAGATGTAAATTTTAAATTGGAATGAGGCCCAATCAATCACCATATTGCGTTAACTATATGGATCCCATACAACACATGTATATAATAGCAATGATAAATAATCAACCATCATCCAAAGTGCACTACACTGTATAAGCATCAAATATAGATATCTAACGCTTATAACAGCCTGTCAATCAATCGATCAGCATACAACTAATTATTGGGATTAGTGTATGCCATATATTATCCAATACCCGTGTGGGGTTTCAAACAATCAAACACAGATTTTATTTGTGAAGTTGGGCGATGTGTAAAATTTATCGTCCCAATCAATGTTCTTCAAATAGGTGTACATAAACAAACCATCCGGTTTGTAAATGAATATTTATTTATTCACATTCACGTTAAAAATTATAATTTTAACGATAAAATATTTTTAACTATATAAATATTTTATTTCCTTTCAACACAAGAATATTTTATTATTCAACCATTCCACAACACAATCAATTTTCATAACACATCAATCAAACAAACAAGCCGTCCATGGTCTGTGGACGACGGGTGTCGGGTGCTACTAAACACCGTCTGCATCCTAGTATATATTTTAAACTAGAAAAGAAAATTCAAAGTGAGAAGTTCTCACCAAAGCTATCCAAACTCCACGACACTTCATTTATAGAAATCTTCGTCGTTCTCGCCTTTTTGTCACTTTTGTTGCCCGTAGCCACTACATATATAAAAATCACATTTTTATTTCGCTGTTCAATATATAAAAATCGAATTTTTACTTCGCTATTATATAGATAAAAATTCTATTTTTCCTTCGATGCTATATAATAAAGATTATACTTTTATCGATGCTACTATATAGAAAAGATTATATTTTTAACGACGCTACTATATAGAAAAGATTATATTTTTATCGACGCTACTATATAGAAAAGATTATATTTTTATCGACGCTACGATATAGAAAAGATTATATTTTATCGATGCTACTATATAGAAAAGATTATATTTTAATCGACAAGGCGACTTCATAAAAATCTTATTTTCTTTTTTCTAATCAGACAATAAAAATTCAATCTTTTCCTTTCAATATAAAAATGTAAACTCTTCTTATATAAAATTATGAACTTTTCTTATATCTTTTCTATTTTAAAAACCATATCTTTTCTATTATCTTCTTCATTAAAAATCGTATTTTTATAACTTCAATTTCATACTAAAAATCGTATTTTTATATTTCGCTCTTTTCATTAGAAAAATGTGAGCTTTTCAAATATAAAGATCCAACTTTTATAGCGAATTCATATTTATAAAAATCAAAATTTTATACGCTATTCAAATAAAAATCGAATTTTTATTCGACATTCAAGTAAAGAAAAATCGTATTTTTATTCCTTCTTCATTTATATTTTCAAAAATCATACCTTCATGTATATAAAAATTCCTATCTTCTTATAATTAAAAATCATGTTTTATTCGCTAATATTTATACCAAAAATCGAATTTTAATAACATAAATAAAATTAAAACTTACATCATTTGTTCGGGAGGGAGGAGATCGTCTGCGTGGATCAAAGGGTGGCTGTCGCTTGCGTCGACACCTGAGGAATAAGGAAGAACGGCGGAGGGCTACTGCGAGGTAGAGGGGGAGACCGGAGGGAAGGCGAAGGCGGCGGGCGCGGCTAGGGTTCCGTCGATGCCCTTTCTCTTTTTTTTTATTTAGAAATGACTGTCTGGGAAGAAAAGAATAGAGGGCGGGGGATTTAAATGGAAAGTTATTATATTATTTTATTTATTTTTAAAATTCAAAAAGTTGACTTTTTAATACGAACTCGAAATCAGGCCCACCGACTGTCGTCCATAGCGTTTCACCCCCATTCCGAACACAATGGGATATGTATCGTAGGCCAATTCCATCGTTTCGACTGGTTTCTATTCAAATTAAAATATAATTCTTTATATATTCAATTTGAACGCACATTTCAATTTACCGGGGTCACATACGAACTCGAAAAATTCCAGAAAAATATTTTCTAGCCTCGTATTGACGATACGGTCCTAACAAAACTAGTTTCGTCGAATTCTGAGACCGTTTGCAAAATGACCATTTTCCAGTCTCTTAAAATCAACTAAAACTGGTCAAACGCATTTTCCTTTGCCACCCTCACATATTAAATCGAAAAATTATGAAATTTGGAATCTAGCAATAACTTTACATCACGGATCCAACAAAAGTGGTTGCGTCAAAATCCGTGGTCGTTTGCAAAATTCATATTTTTAAGGGCGTGAATTCCATAGCGACTATTCAGAATTTTCAACTGGACATATCTTTTGATTCCCGCTATGAAATCTCGATTTTTCGGATTTGTTGGAAAGATATTCTCCAATAGACCCCATTATTTTTGGCTTCGTTAAAATCCGGTTTATTTTGCACCCGGTATGTTCAATTGAAGTTTGAAATCGAATTATCGAACTACCGCGCCATTTTCAATTCCTTTTATAATTATAAATAAATATTTATATTCTAACAACAATCTATATAATATATACGCTCGAATTCTATTCAAAATAAATTTCTCGTCGTTATTATTTAAAATAATCTATTTTAAATATTCAAAATTCACTAAAATCGCCAAAATAAAAAATTTAATCTGGCTCAGATTTTCCGGGTTACTACAAAATACAAGGCTCTGAATAGAAAATATATCGACTTATATTCAATATCAAATTCTACTACCAACAAATATCATATTGGAAATAACGATGTAAATATATCTTTCAAATTTCCATAACAATATCTGTATCATCACGAAATCCATCATCGAAATATTCCAAAGATAATTTCGATTCAAATCCATTCCAATTTATATATTGGAAATCTTGATTATTTTTAAAACCATTTAAAATCCAATTTATTTTATTTAAGAATTATTGGATTTCAAATCTAGTTAATAACTAGTTCATTTTGATAAAAATATATTTTTATCTTTTCGAATATGGAATTTTTCATCCCAGTTCTTTCCAAATAATTTATTATGATTTTACACAAATTATTGATATTTTTAATAATTTTATCAAGGCCTGTACAGTTGATTTCCATAAACGACCATCGAACTGCACTTACAACGACCTTTTCCAAATTTGATTTGGACATAATTCCAAAGCCAACCATTAGATTTCGAATTTCTTGTATTCATTAGAATGCTTAACCTAACGGTTCCGGTTTTAGGAGAATCCGACGGTCGGATCTCCCATAATGTTAATTCGAAGTCAATGGTCGAAATTCGCAAACTGCCGCGGCGCGTTCTGTTCAGGCCATTAAATATATATGATATATATATATATATTATATTTCATCGATTTCCATTTAAAACGTATTTTATAAATCATTTTAAATTCGTTTTCAAAACGATTTCAACTTCGTATTCAATTTTAAATCAAAATTGAATATTCCATATCATTAATATATAAATGATAGTATTTTCAAAACATTAGATTTTGAAATCACTTCCTTTTCGATATTCATTATAAAAATGAATAGAATCGATATAAATATCATTTATGTCAAAATGGCGTTAATTTAATTAACACGACTTTATATATTTATATATTTTCATGTCCATCTGAAATCGGACATCAAAATCATATTTTGATCCATTACTAAATATTATTTTAAAATATTAGTTATTTTAAAATATTCCTTATTTTCCATTTTAAAATACTCGTTATATTTAAAATATTCATTCCTTCCGAATTGGAATCAGACACAGTCAATTACCATATAATTTTATTTATATGGATTTCAAACACACATTACAACAATAATCAAACATAGTCAACCATCATCCAGGGTGCATTACCCAACTGCATAAGCGCTAAATATAAATAATTAACGCTTACAACAGCCTGACAACCAATCGATTAACATACAACTAAATATTGGGATTAGTGTATGTCCAATATCATCCCAATACCCGTATGGGGATTTCAAACAACAAACACTGATTATTAATTGTGTAATTGGGTGATGTGTAAAATATATCGTCCCAATCCATATCAGTAAAATGGGCGTACATAAACAAATCGTCTGATTTGTAAATGAATATTTATTTCATTCATATACCCGTTAAAATTATATTTTTAACGATAATATCTTACTCAACACATGAATATTTAATTAAATTCGTTCATTCAATAAAAATCATATTTTTATTGTTCAAACATTTTATTCAACACATGAATATTTTAGTTTCATTTTACATCACAATCACTATCCATTTCTACAACTCAATACAATCAATCATGTCATCCATGGTCTATGGACGATAGGGAGCAGTTCATATATGTAGTTTTAAAATAAATAACTGTACAGAAATAATTTTTAGTGATGAGTTCTCACCTTTGGGATCCACTCCTCCATTCTTTAATTGGATAGTCTGGATTCTGTTTTGCTTCTAATCAATTCCATCTCAGTCTGTTTCACGTAGTTTGTATTAAAAATCACATTTTTATACTGCGTTATTTTATTTAAAAATCCTGCTATTTATATTTTTAAAGTCAATGCTATACATATAAATTAAAAATCATATTTCATAATAAAGATCACATTTTAAAAAAATGTTGTATATATTTTAAAAAACATATTTTTAAACTACGGTATATGTATGTAAAAATTGGATTTTTATATTTTTAAAAACATAAGATTTTTTATTTCAAAAATCCGTGGCATTTATATAGTACAAATCATATTTTTAAAATGCTATTTAAATAATAAAAATCATATTTTTTATTAAATTAATTTATATAAAAATTTGTATTTTTAAAACAAAGTATTTCATATAAAAACGATGCAATTTTATTTTCTTTAAAAACTGCATTTCAATACTTTAAAAACTGCATTTCATTTACTTTAAAAACTGCATTTTTAAAAAAAAACTGCATTTTATATATTTTAAAAACTGCATTTTATTTATTTTAAAAACTGCATTTAATTTATTTTAAAAACTGCATTTTGTTTACTTTAAAAACTGTATTTTATATATTTTGAAACAATTCTATAGTAAATAAAATAAAAAAACTACCTTTCATTGTTTGAAATCGCTCCATATCTTCTTCCACGTTGAAATCGGCTGAACCCAACTCAGCCCTAGGGCTTGACATTCGCATGCGACATGGGACGATGGGGCGATGATCTGAAACCCCACCCTCAGCGATGCACCTATGACCCCTGTCCCTGCACCAGTGATGGCAGCGTACTCGCATGCCCTTGATGGCCTGAAATTGGCCTTCAAGCCGGCACCTTTGAGCGCGAGAATCGAGGAATCCACGCCACCATATACCATCTTAGCCGTTGATTATGTTGTCCTCGCCGAACTCATGGTTTTTACGTTGGAATCTTTGAAATAACACAGCGTGAATTGGGAGATTTTAGGGCATAAAGATTCGAGCGGTTTTAATTGTTGAAAGTGAATGGGGTGGCTCAAGAAGCTTTGACCGTGGATCGAAGAATGAGTGGTTTGACTTTTCTTTGGCCAATAAAAGGATATATATATTTATTTATTTAAATAATATTTAATTCACCTTAAAATTCAATATTCTCATGAACTCCAAATCAAACCCAACAACCGTTGCCCCTAGTTAATTACCCCCATTCCGAACACAATGGGGTATGTTCTGCAAGCAATTAGGCCATTTTTAACAGTTTTCATTTAAATTAAAATATAAATCAATTAAAATTGAATTTAAATGTACATTTTAATTTATCGGGCCATATACTGACTCCAAAAATCCCAGAAAAAATATTTCTAGCTTCGTATTTATGACACGGTCCTAACAAAACTAATTTCGCCGAATTTGGAGACCGTTTGAAAAAGGTCATTTTCTAGTCGATTAAATTCAAATTGAATTGACCAAATACGTTTAAATTCACCATGCTCACATATTGATTCCAAAAATTATGAATATTGGAACCAAGCAATAATTTGACATTCCGGATCCAACAAATGTGGCCTCGTCGGAAATGGAGGTCGTTTGCAAAATATTTATTTTTAAGGGCTATATATTGTATAAAATTCCATAGCGACTATTATGAATTTTCAACTGCCCATAACTTTTTATTCCCTCTAAGAAATTTGGAATTTTCACATTCTTGGAAAGATATTTTCAAATAGATTCAAATATTTCTGGTTTCACTAAAATCCGTTTTATTTTAAACCCTGTACATTCATTTGAAATTTGAAATCGAATTTTCGAACTACCGCGCCATTTCCAATTCCTTTTATAATTTAAATAAATGTTTATATTCTAACTTCGATTTAAATAAATTAATATTTCTAATTCTTCCAAATAAATTTCTAGTTGTAATTATTTAAAATAAATCATTTTAAATATACCAAATTCATTAAAATCGCCAAAATAAAAATTTTAAATTGATTACGATATTCTGGGTTGTTACAATCTCCCCTACTTAAAATGTTTTCGTCCTCGAAAAGTAACGAAGCTAAAAGTTGTTTTACAAATCAACTCAACTTTCATTCTGGCTTTCATTCTTCAACTTTTCGGTTTCTAAGAATTTTCCAATTCTTCAAAAAGTTGGCTTACTCCCTAAATTTTTGAAAAATTTGGCCATAACCTCCTTTGTACGGGGAGACATTTAAAACCTCAACTAGCCACGCAGGGCCCTCATCCATCCAAAAGTAAAAGAAAATGCCGAGCGGCTGACCTTAGGCTCATAAAATCATTAAAAGAAAAAGGAAATGCCAAGCCGCCAGCCTTAGGCTCATAAATCTTTAAAAGAAAAAGAAAATGCCAAGCGGCTAGCCTTAGGCTCATAAATCTTTAAAAGGAAAAGAAAACTAGTAAACATGTACCTATTTGTCGGGCATACAATTTTATTCCTCTTCTTAGTTTCCCAGTTATGACCTGTTCATTATATACATGTATAGATGTATGCAGTTCCAATCAATTTTCAATTTGGCTAAATTTTCCTTTCATTCACATGTTGGTTTAATAAATAATCAAACAACACAATCAACAATCAATTAGTTGGTTAACATTTCAAACACATAACTTTAATACATAGTCAAAAATCATATTTTTGATGCCAATTCACAACAATCAACCTATCTAATTTTGGTTCTCACACTAGTCAATTGGAAATATAGAGAGATCCCACTTTCGAAACTCGAACATAAATACTGATGATGTATGTATTATCATTTGTATCATCCCCGGGCAACTAGATTGTGATTCCATATCAACCCAGTATATTTGAGACTTCGAATATACATACATGACGCGTACATGCAAAATCTTCATATAATCGATTGTCAAAATTCAAAATAAAATAATATACTCCAGTACGTATAATTGGGTTTAAATTTTTAAAACAAAATTTGGTTTTTATTTTTATTTTAAAAATAATACTCTTCTCACTCATTCTAGGATACTACTGGTCCTATCTATAACTAGTCATTCTCATTGGATATTACTAATCCAATCTCTGAAGAATTCTTTCATTTGGTTCTAATGTAACCTGTTCTCGAGCTCTGTAAACCAAAGCTCTGATTCCAAACTGACACGACCCAAATTTACCCATAAAAGAAAGCCCGGATTGAGTTGAGAAAAACGACAAATCAGAACACAAATAAAAGAACATTTCATTGCTTATTACAACAATTCACATCAGAGAACAAGAATATATAGAGTACGAACAAATAATATACATTTGATAAATATCAGAGATTTACAAATTACAATGCAGCGGAAAATAATACAAAAACACAAATGAAAGAGATACACGGATACAGAGCTTTCCAAATAGCATTCCAGCTGTAAACCAGGATCCTGTGAATATAATATCTGCAAAACCAAAAGTATTAGCTGCCCGTGTGGAAAATAGGGGCACCCAGAGTTTAGGTTAAAACAATAAACTCCAGGTGAATCATGTGACTGGGGTGAGAACTAAAACAGTTATTAACTTGTCTTTAAAGTAGGGTAAATCAAGGGACCACGTCGTATAACATGGAATGGGTTTACCCCCAAGAATACCAGTCCATAAAACAAAAAGCACAATGCTAATTAAAGAAAATGAAGCTATTATAATACCCAGGTCCCATCACCCAATGCAACGCGAGCCAAAGGATAGAGTTTTACTTTATAATAGTGAAACATGTTTGGTACGTTTAAACAAATCATTTTGATACTATTATAGTGTAAAGTGCATGAAAACATATTCAAATATAAATGTATCAATCATAGATGGCATAGTTCCCTATCCCACTATGTCGCCATTCTTGGCTCTACAAATAAAACTGAAATGTCACGTGTTGGAAGTTGGATTTCCATCTGTGAACCAAAACAAGTGTAACACCTTGTATTTTCTGTGAACATAAAGTTACAAAACAAAGTATAATTAATTTTTAAAGAAGAATTAAGGGAAACAGGTTACGCCATTGTGTTCGTCTCGGAATTTTGCTTGAGATAGAGTCTAATTTTGCGTAAATCGGACTTCGTATGAAGAAGTTATGACCTTCAGAAGTTTTCAGAAAATTTAAACAGCTCAGTCAAAATTTCAGAATTCGAATTCAAAACACACACCCGGGCTGGGCGGTAAAATTCCCGCCTAGGACCGAAGTCGACCCCAGGGGGTCGACCTGGGTGTCGACCTGGGTAGGCAGGTCGACCACGGGGTCGACCTTCCCCCTTTTTCCAGATCCGAGGACAGATCCATTTTTCTGCATTTAGACGCCCGTTGTGACCAGATTCGTTGCTCCTAAGCTATTTAAACACCCCTAAACCTCACTTTCTATCCACACAATTTCATTATGCCTATACTCTGCTCTAATTCATATTAAAATAAATCAATGGTGTCGCTACTCTGCTGAAACCTAAGCTTAAACTAGTGCTTCTTCTTCTTCCATTCTGAATAGGATTAAAAGATAAAAAATCAATGCCTACATCAACGGAAAGCTAAATCAACTCCAGAAAATCAGATCCCAGAATCATTCTTCTCTTATTGTGAATACAGTTATTTTCAGATATGAAATTTAATTATGATCTTGACATGGTTATAAATCTGAATTGGAGATTATGCATATTCCTATTTATCAGATCTGTTTTATTCTGTGTAGATCTATCTTATTCCTGTTTATTAGATCTGTTGTATTTTGTGTAGATCTATCTTGTTGTAAATATTATGTATCTCTTCCTTCTTTCTGTTCTATAGCCAGGCTACCACGAGCCTGAGCCAAATCTCATAAGAGATTGACACGCGAACGCTAAATTTGGGGAAAATGTTGAATGATGCATAATCGGACATAACTGATTTGTGACAAAATTGAGAACACAACATAAGTTGTAATTTAAGATTTAGATTTAGGCATACTATATATGACGGTTTATGATTTGGAAGAAGAAGAATTATTGTATGACAACATATGACTTGTAATTTGGGGGACATAATGCATGTTATAATTCAAGATCTGATTTTGAGGACATAAAACATGTTGTAACTTAAGATCTAGATTTGGGGTATATTTTATATGACGAATTATGACTTGGAAGAAAAAGGATTGAAATCCTATATTAAAATAGGGATAACTATTAATGTGAATACGCCTAATTCGGATTTTTGGATATTTGACATACGCGGTAATCAACGTTTATAATTTGGCATAATTTATATTGTGCATTATGATTTTGGGTTTTTAGGGATGATTAAATCTGTTAAATTGCCTAATATGCTAAATCTATTGAAAACTGAATATGGTAATTTGGGTATGAAATCTGTAGGCTCGATCTAAAATTGAGCAAAACATGTTAATAGAACTTTGAATAATCTGCTGTAACTTGAAACGAAGTTAATTTGTTGAATTGGCATAATTGGTCTGATATTGGCATAATCTATAATGGAATACATTGGCAAAAATAAGAATGCTGAGACACGAGGTTAGACTCCGTTTGCGGTAGAAGCCTGCCCGGAACCAACCGGCTTAACCAGCAACCGCAAACTGTTAGTCTAATGTGAGAGGTCATAGGCATAAAAATGCTTAGACCCAAGGTTAGGTTTGGCTTGTGGCAGAAGTCTTCCCGGAACTGCCCGGCACATCCAGCGACCACAAGCTACCGACTTAATGTAAAAGGTCTGTGCATTAATTTTTTATTAATGCAAATCTAAGATAAATGAGATACCTAAATTGTGTTGGGTGAATAGGGTTAAAACAATTGGACTGATGAATCTAATAAACCCATTTCGTAAATCTGTAGGCCCAATACAAGATTAGGTGAAACAATCTGTAAGTCTATTAATTTGTATATCTATTCTGTTAGTCTGAAAACTTGTTAATCTGTATATCTGATCCGTTAGTCTAAAAGCTTGTTAACCTGTATGTCTGATCTAAGAACTAGTTAATCTGATCTTTGTACATCTGAAATCTGTAAGCAAGTTAATCTGAAATCTGCAAGTCTGGGGACACAAGGTTAGGAGGGGTAATTATTTGTGTCATTTGTTGTTTGGGACCCATATTAGTCAGTACCCCTTTCTGGTATCAAAACTATGACCCAACACTAGGAGGGGTCCGGGCACGCCTACTGAACTAATTGTAAGAGGTTCACTCTGATAATGGCGAGCGGTGTTGATGGCGCATTCCAACCGGGTCATGTGCGTGCATGGATCCAATCTGCTCTGAGAATGTCAGACACTGTGACATCTGTAAATAGGTATATGTCTATAGGTTGCCACTTTAGGGAGTGATACACCCTTCTGTGGGGCCGGCACAGGGTATTTATGTATTAGGGAGCCGATCGCTTGGGGTAGAATTTAGGATACACTTAGTTCTATCTATTTATATTGGTGTACCGTTTGTTTCTGTTGGGGTGGTAACACCTGTCTATTTCTATGTGGTACCATCTGTTGGGGTGGTAAAGGCCCATTACTAGTGTACACCTAATTCTAATATTCTGTTTCCTTACGGATTATTCTGTTTTCGTCTCTGATTTCGTTCCTGCTTCTGTTTCTATACGTTTGTATCTGTTGGGGTGGTAAAGGCCCATTATTAGCATTCTGTTTCTGTACCGTCTATCTCTGTTTGGGTGGTAAAGGCATCTGTTTGGGTGGTAAAGTTAATCTGAAATCTGTTAGTCTGGGGACACAAGGTTAGCAGGGGTAATTACTTGTGTCATCTGTTGTTTGGGACCCATATTAGTCAGTAACCCTTTTTGGTATCAAAACTATGACCCAACACTAAGAGGGGCCCAGGCACGCTTACTGAACTAATTGAAAGAGGTTCACTATGATAATGGCGAGGGGTGTTGATGGCGCATTCCCACTGGGTCATGTGTGTGCATGGGTCTGGTCTGCTCTGAGGATGTAAGACACTGTGACATCTGTAAATAGGTCTGTGTCTATAGGTTGCCACTTTAGGGAGTGATACACCCTTCTATGGGGCCGACACAGAGTATTTATGTATTAGGGAGCCGATCGCTTGGGGTAGAATTTAGGGTACACTTAGTTCTGTCTGTATCGGGTGGGGTACCATTTGTTTCTGTTGGGGTGGTAACACCTGTCTACTTCTGTGTGGTACCGTCTATTGGGGTGGTAAAGGCCCATTACTAGTGTAACTCTAATATTTTGTTTCCATAGGGATTATTCTGTTTCCGTCTCTGATTCTGTTCCTTCTTCTATTTCTGTACGTCTGTCTCTATTGGGGTGGTAAAGGCCCATTAGTTGGGGTGGTAAAGGCGCATTATTAGCATTATGTTTTTATACCGTCTATCTCTGTTTTGGTGGTAAAGGCCCAATATAGCATCATGTTTCTAAAGAGATCGTTCTATTTTCTGTTTAGACATTAGGACAACACCTAATTCTGTTATACTAGTATTAATGTAGATCAGTGAAAGTTAAGTAAGAAGCTTAGCTTAGCCTATATCATTCTATTTCTTCTGTTAACCTGATATTCCTGTTATGGTTATCTCTCATCCAGTTTTATTTACATGCCATGGTACTATTATCTATTTATATGCTGGAAGTCACTGGACTCACCATACTTATGTCTGACCTAGTTTGTTTCGCCTCTTTTTTTTTCTGTTCCCTTCCCCCCTAGGTGCTCATGGTGGAAACGTAGGAGCCTGATTCAGACTCTCTCTGCTTGAAGTGTTTGAAGTATTTCTTGCGTTTGACTCTATCTTTCCTTGGTAGTTTATGTTGGGGATTATGGCTATAAAAACTATGCATTCTAAAGGTTTTTGTACAAGACCAAAATTTATGTACTTGAATTCCGATATTGTGGTTTTGAAAGATGTAACCAAACTTATTTCTATTTCTGCTATAATATAGTTATAAATTTTTCAAGTACTACTTTATCTGTCTTGTAAACTTCTGTTCTATTTACTTATAACGTTCCATCGAAGTTAAGGCATTACCTTTGTGAGTGACCTTAACGGAAGTGGGGTGTTACACTTGGTATCAGAGCTGAAGGTTACCGAATTTGATAAAAAGTTATTAAAAACTACTTTCAAAAATGTTTTAAAAAGGAAGTATTTTCAAAAGGTAAAGTTTATTTTGAAAAACATAATCCCCAAAAGCCATATATCTGTCTTTCTAATTCTCCATTTTGAATCTCTTCATTTTATTTTCAGCATATCTGGGTTACCCGAGATAACCGAGGGCATACTGATACCAACTTGGTACAGAAGGTATCTGGAGGCTAGGGCCACCGCCGCAGGCCCAGCAGACGTTCCTCCTCCTCCTCCCCCTCCCCGCATTGATACTTTTTTGAAGATATGCAAAGACTTTTGGGCGATGGGCGGGAAACCTTTTCATGGGTCAGAGATGTTTGTTGAAGCTCGAAATTGGATTAAGGAGGTGGAAGATTTATTTGGTATCTTCGATATAGAAGACGGAAGGAAGGTCCAACTAACTGCTTGGTTAATGAAGGACGAAGCCTCGTTTTGGTGGGAGGTTATGAATGGAGAGAGTCCAGTGCAGACATGGAGGGATTTTAGGCATAGGTTCGAGATGAAATTTCTCTCACAAGCAGAAGAGAATTTATACATGCAGAGGCTCTTAGCATTGAAGCAAGGGAATTTATCGGTAAAGGAATACACCATTAAGTTCAACCAGTTGCCGAGATTTGTCTTAGACCTGGTGAACACACCTGAAAGAAGGCCCTGAGATTCGTTAAAGGTTTGAATGAGCCGCTACACGGATTGGCTATGACCTACATTCCCATGTGGGCTGCCTTCGAGAAATTGGTTGACATGGCGTTAATGCATGAAGAGGAAGCCAAAAGCGAGAAGAAAGAAGAAAAGCTCGAAGGACCACAGAACAAGAAAGCATCGCCCAGAAAGGAAACACAAAAGAAGGATGAAAAGTATAAAGATAAGAAGGAGAAAAAGTGTTTTACTTGTGGAGGCTTGACTCATCTGAACAAGGATTGCAGATAGAGGAAGGGAGCTTGCTTCAGCTATGGAGAAATGGGACACTTCACTAGGGACTGCCCGAAGAAACGTGGGCAAGGGCAAAGGGCAGATCCTACTTCTGGAGGGCGGGCGAATGCTCTCATGACTGATGATAGGATAGAGATAGGAAAATTTCTGTAGAAGTATTAATTTCCTTATCTGATTATTGAGTTAAAACTCTCTTTGATTCTGGCATTTTGATTCTGTAATTCAGACTCTGCACTTTAATACTAGTCTTGTTTATGATCCCGCTATAGTCTCTAACCCCATGAGGTTACAACCCATCTGTTTGTGATAAGTTGGGGTTTGAAGGTATATATGTTAAGCATTAAGTTGACTGTGACACATACATTCTTGTTTTTGTGGGATATGGTGGGGTTTTATCATGCTTAGTTTCCTAAGAATCATTTGATAATCTGATTTGTACTAGCAGTCTGTAAGTATCTGAATATTTCTGAAAAGGATAGGGTTTTTACTCAAAGCATGAAGTAGATTTCTAGTTTGACATTTGTTTAAAGGGAGTAATTCTCTGAGTGTCAATCCGATGTTGATTTCGGTCTTCGGGGTGGATACTTAGGGGGTTATTCTCTTAAACCGATGTCTAATGGGAACAAAGCTTTTTTTAGTTGTACTTGCTTCTATCACTTGGCTATATCCTATCGATCGAGTCTTCGAACTTTAGGTAGAAACTAATGGGTGTAAACATGTGTTTGAGACATGTTATGTTTGATGGTTGCAAGTGGATGCAAGTGGTTGCTAGTGGTTGCTCGTGGATGCATATATGCACACTAGGCACTAGATCGGCTCAAAAGCACTCTCATACTGCATATGGATGTATGTGCATTTTTCAATTTTTGTGGATGCAATATGATTGACTCATCACATGGATGTTGCATTTGGATGAATGGTTATGCACTCATATAGAAATGATGTGTATCAAATAGGATTTCTTGCATACATAATTGGACTCATGGCACTAACATAATTCGCATTAAGGAGGTCAACTAAATCAAATTGAACGAAATGATCAAAACACATTTTCTTTTGCCACACTCACATATTAATTCGAAAAATTATGAAAATTAAAACATCACAATAATTTGACACCTGATCTTTGCATTTTATAAGACACATATACACACACTTTTGCATATGTTCATACAACAATAGAAGTTTTCTAAGGACAATGGATGCTTAAGGATGATGGTTGAGTAGATGAATGATTGGATGGTAGGACATATTCTTCTTAACTTAAAGATTTCGGCGATGAAATCCTTTAAGGAGGGGTGAATGTAACACCCCGTATTTTCTATGAACATAAAGTAAAAAAAATCATAATTAATTTTTAAAAGAAGAATTAAGGGAAACGGGTTACTCAATTGCATTCGTCTCGGAATTCTGCTTGAGATAGAGTCCGAGTTTGCGTAAATCGGACTCCGTATGAAGAAGTGATGACCTTCAGAAGTTTTCAGAAAATTTAAACAGCTCAGTCAAAATTTCAAAATTCGAATTCAAAACACACACTCGGGCTGGGCGGGAAAATTACCGCCCATGTCAAAGTCGACCCCAAGGGGTCGACTTGGGTACGCAGGTCGACCATGGGGTCGACCTCCCCCCTTTTTCCAGATCCGAGAACAGATCCATTTTTCTGCATTTAGACGCCCGTTCTGACTAGATTCGTTGCTCCTAAGCTATTTAAACACCCCAAACCTCACTTTCTCTCCACACAATTTCACTACGCCTATACTCTGCTCAAATTTGTGTTAAAATAAATCAACGGCGTCGTTACTCTGCTAAAACCTAAGCTAGAACTAGTGCTTCTTCTTCTTCCAATTTAAATAGGATTAAAAGATAACAAATCAATGCCCAGATCAACGGAAAGCAAAATCTACTCTAGAAAATCAGATCCCAGAATCGATCTTCTCTTATTATGAGTACAGTTATTTTCAGATATGAAATTTAATTATGATCTTGACATGGTTATAAATCTGAATTGGAGATTATGCATATTCATGTTTATCAGATCTGTTTTATTCTGTGTAGATCTATCTTATTCTTGTTTATCAGATCTGTTGTATTTTGTGTAGATCTATCTCATGGTAAATATTCCTTATCTCTTTCTTCTTTCTGTTCTATAGCCAGGCTACCACGAGCCTGAGCTAAATCTCATAAGAGATTGACATGCGAACGCTAAATTTGGGCAAAATATTGAATGATGCATAATCGAACATAACTGATTTGTGACTAAATTGAGAACACAACATAAGTTGTAATTCAAGATCTAGATCTAGACATACTATATATGACGGTTTATAATTTGGAAGAAGGAGAATAAATGTATGACAACATATGACCTGTAATTTGGAGGACATAATGCATGTTATAATCCAAGATCTGATTTTGAGGACATAATACATGTTGTAACTTAAGATCTAGATTTAGGGTATATTTTATATAACGAATCATGACTTGGAAGGAAAAGGATTGAAAAACCTATATTAAAATAGGGATAACTATTAATGTGAATACGCCTAATCCGGATTTTTGGATATTTGACATACACGGTAATCAACGGTTATAATTTGGCATAATTTATATTGTGCATTATGATTTGGGGTTTTTAGGGATGATTAAATCTATTAAATTGCCTAATCTGCTAAATTTGTTGAAAACTGAATATGATAATTTAGGTATGAAATCTGTAGGCTCGATCTAAAATTGGGAAAAACATGTTAATAGAAATTTGAATAATCTGTTGTAACTTGTAACAAAGTTAATTTGTTGAATTGGCATAACTGGTCTGATATCGGTATAATCTGTAATGGAATACATTGGCTAAAACAAGAATGCTGAGACACGAGGTTAGGCTCCGTTTGCGGTAGAAGCCTGCCGGAACCAACCGGCTTAACCAGAAACCGCAAACTGTCAGTCTAATGTGAGAGGTCGTAGGCATAAAGATGCTTAGACACGAGGTTAGGTCTGGCTTGTGGCAGAAGTTTGCCCGGAACCGCCCGACACATCCAGCGGCCACAAGCTACCGACATAATGTGAGAGGTTTGTGCATTAATATTTAATTAATGCAAATCTAAGATAAATGTGATACCTAAAACGTATTTGGTGAACAGGGTTAAAACAACTGGACTGATGAATCTAATAAACCGGTTTCGTAAATCTGTAGGCCCAATACAAGGCTAGGTGAAACAATCTGTAAGTCTGTTAATCTATATATCTGATCTGTTAGTCTGAAAACTAGTTAATCTGTATATCTGATCTGTTAGTCTGAAAGCTTGTTAACCTGTATGTCTGATCTAAGAACTAGTTAATCTGAACTTTGTACATCTGAAATCTGTAAGCAAGTTAATCTGAAATCTGCAAGTCTGGGGACACAAGGTTAGGAGGGGTAATTATTTGTGTCATTTGTTGTTTGGGACCCATATTAGTCAGTACCCCTTTCTGGTATCAAAACTATGACCCAACACTAGGAGGGGTCCGGGCACGCCTACTGAACTAATTGTAAGAGGTTCACTCTGATAATGGCGAGCGGTGTTGATGGCGCATTCCAACCGGGTCATGTGCGTGCATGGATCCAATCTGCTCTGAGAATGTCAGACACTGTGACATCTGTAAATAGGTATATGTCTATAGGTTGCCACTTTAGGGAGTGATACACCCTTCTGTGGGGCCGGCACAGGGTATTTATGTATTAGGGAGCCGATCGCTTGGGGTAGAATTTAGGATACACTTAGTTCTATCTATTTATATTGGTGTACCGTTTGTTTCTGTTGGGGTGGTAACACCTGTCTATTTCTATGTGGTACCATCTGTTGGGGTGGTAAAGGCCCATTACTAGTGTACACCTAATTCTAATATTCTGTTTCCTTACGGATTATTCTGTTTTCGTCTCTGATTTCGTTCCTGCTTCTGTTTCTATACGTTTGTATCTGTTGGGGTGGTAAAGGCCCATTATTAGCATTCTGTTTCTGTACCGTCTATCTCTGTTTGGGTGGTAAAGGCCCATTACTAGCATCATGTTTCTGAAGAGATCGTTCTATTTTCTGTTTAGAAAGTAGGACAACACCTAATTCTGTTATACTAGTTTTAGTGCAGAGCAGTGAAAATTAAGTAAGAAGCTTAGCTTAGCCTATATCATTCTGTTTCTTCTGTTAACCTACTATTCCTGTTACGGTTATTTCTCATCCAGTTTTATTTATATGTCATAGTACAATTATCTGTTTATATGCTGGAAGTCACTGGACTCACCAGACTTATGTCTGACCTAGTTTGTTTTGCCTCTTTTCTTTCTGTTTCCCCCCCAGGTGCTCAGGGTGGAAACGTATGAGCTTGATTTAGACCCTCTTTGCTTGAAGTGTTTGAAGTATTGCTTGGCTTTGACTCTATCTTTCCATGGCAGTTTATGCTGGGGATTATGGCTATAAAAACTATGCATTCTAAAGGTTTTTGTACAAGACCGAAATTTATGTACTTGAATTTCGATATTGTGGTTTTGAAAGATGTAACCAAACTTATTTCTGTTTCTGCTGTAATAAAGTTATAAAATTTTCACGTACTACTTTATCTGTCTTGTAAATTTCTGTTCTGTTTACTTATAACGTTCCACCGAAGTAAAGGCATTCCCTTTGCGAGTGACCTTAACGAAAGTGGGGTGTTACAACAAGGGACCGTGCTTACTGCTTTGAGATGCTCTAGCCCATGTCTTAGGATCAGATCTCGACTGACCCTTGGATTTTCAGGGCCGGTTCACACGAAGTGGATTAAAATGTCGGAACAATACGTTTCCCCACCCTGTGGGGCGTAAACTGGTCATATATCGACTAAATCATCCATCGGTACCGCATTGACTGATATAACTGAGGCGCCTCACTATCCATCATCCACATAAGTAAAACGTCTGGGCTTGCAAAACCCAGACACCACTCCAAGCTAGAAAGAAACGCTTTCCCTCCCTAAAGTCCTCTCCCATTTTTGCTATACACCGGGGTGTGAGGCTCGCGATTTAACGCTATACACAAAGCTATGCTATATTAAATTTTTGCTTTGATCATTAACCAGCAGACTCTGCTTTTCAACAGAGGCCTTGATCATTTGCATCTCAGTATGCCACACAGGCAGTTCATGCCATGCAACTAATGTCTATTAATCACACAGAATGAAATCCAATGTCAGACAAACATCCATTTACATGTTCTTTCTGGGTCTGAACGAAACCAAAGGCACCTTATTCCTCGTCCCATATGTCCAATACAGGAGAGGTCCTCACATATCCGGTCGATCTCCAAGTACGTCTGTACGATCACCACTTATTACCTCGTCTTGGGTGTACAGCCCAATCAAGACATCGGTAATCATCCAAACGATGTGAAGACCTCCAGTCTTCAACCATCGTCTTCATCGTCGGCTCATCGCCAATTCAGTTATTCAGAATGGGATAAACCCTGTCTTTCCGAATAACTAGCGTATATAATAAACAATTGCTGTAAAAACACACCATACGCCTCATTCCAATTCTGAATATTTCTTTATTTAAATATTCATATCCTTTGGGAAAGGTTCCCATTAATTTTATCAAAGATATATTCTTTAAATTTATTCTTTAATCTTTATTTGGATATCAATTCAAACCAAATTAATGTTTATTCAATCTTATAAGGGTTTAGCGAACCTTACCGAAGTAATCATTTGTAAAATTTCCCAATCCCAACCAACTCATCCCATGAAGCAAAACTGATAATATTTCATATCTAATACCATGGTGTTATCGGTAAATTCAAATACCATTTCACGTTCAAATCGAATTAAAGATTTAACTATCGCCTGGAGTAAAATTGGTGGTACTCCATTCTCGATCATTTCTTGAATTTGACAATTATAGCTATCAAATTCACCTTTCAACCTATTTAAAGATTCATTAAAACTCTAATTCAGTTTTAATTTCCAAAAATCATTACTTAATGATTATTCAAGGTTAAGAAATTAATCTTATATTTAACTGGGTCAAAGAACTAATGTCATTTAAAACACAACTCACGATAAATCCAAAATCTCATTCATTAACATTGGAATCTTCACGGAAAACAGATCAATATATATAATCGATATAAATTTCCATATCCAACAGATAATATATATGGAATAACGGCAAAGCCTTTTAAATTCCATATATATTAACAGTCTTCCTGTATAGAAGCTCACTTCGATTATTACCAAACTGAATTCCATTCCATTCCAATTTAATATGTTAAATTGGGAAACTTTACTTTGGAAAATCTCCTTTAAATCTTAACAAAAGACTTATAAATTCCAAATCACATTTCATTGTAAATCGGGTAAAAGAATGAATGTAGTTAAAAACATAGTTCAGGATAAACCTAATTCGCATTCCATTTTATTCCAATTATTAAATATAATTGGAAACTCTAACAGTCTTAATTAAAAGATTTATTCTCTTCACATAGGGTTCAAGAACAGTGTTACTGAAGACACCGTTTATGACAAACCCAAAATCCCATTTGATATTAAATACAAGGCTCTAAATAGAAAATATATCGATTTAAATTTAATATAAAATTCTGCAACCAACAAATATCGTATTGGAAATAATGAAATCAATATATCTTTCAACTTTCCATAACAATATCTGTATCATCACGAAATCCAACATCGAAATATTCTTAAGGCAATTTCGATTCAAATCCATTCCAATTTATATATTGGAAATCCTAGTTAGTTTTAAAACCATTTCAAATCCAATTTATTTTATTTAAAAATTATTGGATTTCAAATCTAGTTAATAACAAGTTGATTTTGATAAAAAATATATTTTTATCTTTTTGAAATATGGAATTTTTCATCGCAATTCTTTCCAAATCATTTATTATGATTTTACACAAATTATTAATATTTTTAATAATTTTATCAAGGCCCGTACAGTCGATTTCCACAAACGACCATCGAACTGGACTCACAACGACCTTTTCCAGATTTGATTTGGACATAATTCCAAATCTAACTTTTAGATTTAAATTTCTTATATTCTTTAGAAAGCTCTTTTCGATATGAACCCAACGGTTCCGGTTTTAGGCAAATCCGACGATCGGATCTCCCGTAATATCAATTCGAAGTCAATGGTCAAAATTCACGAACTGCCGCAGCGCGGCGCGTTCTATTCTGGCCATTAAATATATATATAATATGTATTATATATATTTCATCGATTTCCATTTAAAACGTATTTTATAAATCGTTTTAAATTCGTTTTCAAAACGATTTCAACTTCATATTCAATTTTAAATCAAAATTGAATATTCCATATCATTAATAAATAATTGATAATATTTTCAAGACATTAGATTTTGAAATCACTTCCTTTTCGATATTCATTATAAAAATGAATAAAATCGATACAAATATCATTCACTTCAAAATGGCATTCATTTAATCAACACGGCTTTGTATATTTAAATGTTTTCGTGTCCATCCCAAATCGGACATCAAAATCATATTTTGATCCATTACTGAATATTATTTTAAAATATTCCTTATTCGCCATTTTAAAATATTCGTTATTTTAAAATATTCATTCCTTCCGAATTGGAATCAGACACACTCAATTACCATATAATTTTATTTATATGGATTTCATACACACATGTACACAACAATAATCAAACACAATCAACCATCATCCAGAGTGCATTACACAACTGCATAAGCGTTAAATATAAATAATTAACGCTTACAACAGCTTGTCAACTGATCAATTAACATACAACTAAATATTTGGATTAGTATATGTCCAATATCATCCCAATACCCGTGTGGGGTTTTCAAATAACAAACAATGATTATTATTTGTGCAGTTGGGCGATGTGTAAAATATATTGTCCCAATCCATATCAGTAAAATGGGTGTACAAAAACAAATCATCTGATTTGTAAATGAATATTTATTTTATTGATATACCCGTTAAAATTATATTTTTAACGATAAAATATTTTACTCAACACATGAATATTTAATTTAATTTGTTCATTCATTAAAAATGATATTTTTATTGTTCATGCATTTTATTCAACACATGAATATATTATTCAACACATGATTATTTTATTTTCATTTCACATCACAATCCATTTCTACAACTCAATACAATCAATCAAGTCATCCATGGTCTGTGGACGTCGGAGAGTAGTTGATATATGCAGTTATAAAATAAATAACTGTACAGAAATAATTTTTAGTGAGTAGTTCTAACCATTGGGATCCACTCCTCCATTCTTTAATTGGATGGTCTGGATTCTGTTTTGCTTCTAGTCAGTTCCATCGCAGTTTGTATTAAAAATCACATTTTTGTACGGCGTTATTTCTTTTAAAAATCCTGTTATTTAAATTTGTAAAATCAATGCTATACATATAAATTAAAAATCATATTTTTAATTTAAAACTATTTTATAATAAAGATCATATTTTTAAACAATGCTGTATATATTTTAAAAATCATATTTTTAAACTATGGTATATCTATATAAAAATCGTATTTTTATATCTTTAAAATCATGCTATTTTTTATTTTAAAAATCCATGGCATTTATATAGTAAAAATCATAATTTTATAATGCTATTTAAATAATAAAAATCATATTTTTTTTATTAAAGCAATTTATATAAAAATTCATATTTTTAAAACAAAGCATTTCACATAAAAACAATGCAATTTTATTTTCTTTAAAAACTACATTTCATTTACTTTGAAAACTTCATTTCATTTACTTTAAAAACCACATTTTATATATTTTAAAAACTGGATTTTATATATTTTAAAAATTGCATTTTATTGATTTTAATAACTGCA
This sequence comes from Allium sativum, assembly GCA_030737875.1. Classification (NCBI taxonomy): domain Eukaryota; kingdom Viridiplantae; phylum Streptophyta; class Magnoliopsida; order Asparagales; family Amaryllidaceae; genus Allium; species Allium sativum. The sequence goes on from CM060909.1 coordinate 81,779,010, forward strand.
TTTTATTTATTTTATAAACTGTATTTTATTTACTTTAAAAACTGCGTTTTATATATTTTATAACTATTCTATAGTAAATAAAATAGAATAAAAACTACCTTTCACTATTTGAAATCGCTCCAGGTCTTCTTCCACGTTGAAATTGGATGAACCCCACTCAGCCCTAGGGCTTGACATTCGCACGCAACATGAGAGGATGGGGCGATGATCTGAACCCCTCCCCCCAGCGATGTGCCTATGGCCCATTTCCCCATGCCAGTGATGGTGGCGAACTCGCACACCCACAGTGGCTTGAAATCGGCCTCCAAGCCAGCACCTTTGAGCATGAGAATCGAGGAATCCACGCCACCATATACCATCTTAGCCGTTGATTATGTTGTCCTCGCTGAGCTCATGGTTTTGACGTCGGAATCTTTGAATAACATAGCTTAATTGGGAGATTTTAGGGCAGAAAGATTCGAGCAATTTTAATCATCGAAAGTGAACGGGGGCTGCTCAGGAAGCTTTGACCGTGGATCGAAGAATGAGGGGGTTGACTTTTCTTTGGCCAATAAAAGGATATATATATATTTGTTTAAATAATATTTAATTCACTTTAAAATTCAATATCGTCACGAACTCCAAATCGAACCCAACGACTGTTGCCCCTAGCTAATTACCCCCATTCCGAATATAATGGGATATCTCTCGTAAGCCAATTCAGCCATTTTTAACAATTTTCATTTAAATTAAAATATACATTAATTAAAATTGAATTTGAACGTACATTTTAATTTACCGGGGCCACATACTGACTCCAACCCAGGCACCACTCCAAGCTAGAAAGAAACGCTTTCCCTCCCTAAAGTCCTCTCCCATTTTTGCTATACAACGGGGTGTGAGGCTCGCGATTTAACGCTATACACAAAGCTATGCTATATTAAAGTCGTGCTTTGATCATTAACCAGCAGACTCTGCTTTTCAACAGAAGCCTTGATCATTTGCATCTCAACATGCCACACAGGCAATTCATGCTTTGCAACCGATGTACGTCAATCACACGGAATGAAATCCAATGTCAGACACACATCCGTTTTCAAGTTTGTTCTGGGTCTAAACGAAACCGATGGCACCTTATTCCTTGTCCTGTATGTCCAATACAGGAGAGAGGTCCTCGCATATCCAGTCGATCTCCAAGTACGTCTGGACGATAACCACTTATTACCTTGTCTTGGGTGTACCGCCCAATCAAGACATCAGTAATCATCCAAATGATGTGATGACCTTTGGTATTCAATCACCGTCTTCATCCTCGACATATCATCGATTCAGTTATTTAGAATGGGATAAACCCAATCTTTCCGAATAACTCGCGTATATAATAAACAAGTGTTACAAAAACACAACATACGCCTCATTCCAATCCAGAATATTCTTTTATTCAAATATTCTTATACTTTGGGAAAGGTTCCCATTAATTTTATCAAAGATAAATTTTAAAATTTATTCTTTAATCTTCCTCTGGATATCAATTCAAACCATTTTAAGGTTTTCCAAACTAGTCGGGATTAGCTAACCTTACCGAAGTAATCATTTGTTTAATTTCCCAATCCCAACCTATTCATCCCATGAAGCAAAACCGTTAATACTTCATATCTAACACCACGGTGATTATCGGTAAAATTAATTACCATTTCACGTTCAAATCTAATTGAAGATTTAACTATCGCTTGGAGTAAAACTGGTGATACTCCATTCTCGATCATTTTTCGAATTTGATAATTTTAGTTATCAGATTCACCTTTCTAATTATTTAAAGATTCATTAAAACTCTATTTCAGTTTTAATTTCCAAAAATCATTACTTAATGATTATTCCAAGTTAAGAAATAAATCTTATCTTTAATTGGGTTAAAGAACTAACGTCGTTTAAAACAAAGCTCACGATAAACCCAAAATCACATTCCATTAACAACGGAATCTACATGGAAAACAGATCAATATATATAATCGATATAAACTTCCATATCCAATCGGTACTATAAATGGAATAACGGAAAAGCCTTTTAAATTCCATACATAGTAACAGTCTTCCACCACATAAGTCCACTTCAATTATTACCAAATCGTATTCCATTCCATTCCAACTTATTTTATTAAATTGGAAAAGTTCACTTTGGAAAATTTCCTTTAAATCTTAACAAAAGATTTATTAATTCCAAATCACATTTCATTGTAAATCGGCATAAAGAACGAATGTCTTTAAAAACACAGTGCACGATAAACCCAATTCACATTCCATTTTATTCCAATTATTAAATATAATTGGAAACCCTAAAAATCTTAATTAAAAGATTTATTCTCTTCGCATGAGATTCACGAACAGTGTAACTGAAGACACCATTCACGACAAATCCAAAATCCCATTTGATATTAGATACAAGACTCTGAATAGTAAATATATCGGCTTACATTCAATATCAAATACTCCAACCAACAAATATCATATTGGAAATAACGATATAAATACATCTTTTAAATTTCCATAACAATATCTGTATAATCACGAAATCCAACATCGAAATATTCCGAAGACAATTTCGATTCAAATCCATTCCAATTTATATATTGGAAATCCTGGTTATTTTTAAAATCATTTCATATCCAATTTGTCTATTTAAAAATATTGGATTATAATTCTAGTTAATAACTAGTTCATTTCGATAAAAATCTACTTTTATCTTTTCAAATATGGAATTTTCATCCCAATTCTTTCCAAATCATTTCTTATGATTTCACACTAATTATTGATATTTTTAATAATTTTATCAAGGCCGTACAGTCGATTCCATATACGGCCATCGAACTGCACTTACACCGACCTTTTCCAAATTTGATTTGGACATAATTCCAAATCCAACCATTAGATTTCAAATCTCTAATATTTGTTAGAAATCACTTTTCAATACGAACCCAATGGTTCCAGTTTTAGGAGAATCCGACGGTCGGTTCTCCTGTAATGTCCAATCGAAGTCAATGGTCGAAATTCGCGAACCGCCGCAGCGCAACGCGTTCTATTTAGGCCATTATATTATATGTATAATATATATTTCGTCGATTTACATTTAAAACATATTTTATAAATCGTTTTAAATTAGTTTTCAAAACGATTTCAACTTCATATTCAATTTCAAATCAAAATTGAATATTCCATATCGTTAATATATAAATGATAATATTTTCAAAACTTTAGATTTTGAAATCAACTCCTTTTCGATATTCATTATAAAAATGAATAAAATCGATATAAATATCATTCACATCAAAATGGCGTTAATCTAATCAATACGGCTTTATATATTTATATGTATTCGTGTCCATCCCAAATAGGACATCAAAATCAGATTTTGATCTTTTATTGGATATTATTTTAAAATATTCATTATTTTAAACTCTTCGTTATTTTAAAAATATTCATTCTTTCTGAACTGGAATCAGACACAGCAAATTACCATATAATGTTATTTATAGATTTCATACACGCATGTATACAACAATAATCGAACACAATCAACCATCATCCAGAGTGCATTCCACACTGCATAAGCATTAAATATAAATATTTAACGCACGTAACAGTCTGTCAACCAATCGATTGACATACAACTAAGCAATTAGGAGTAGTGTACGTCAAATATCATCCCAATACCTGTATGGGATTTTAACCAACAAATACCGAATATTATTTGTGTAGTTGGGCGATGTGTAGAATTTATCGTCTCAATAAATATCAGTCAAATGTGTGTACATAAACAAATTGTCCGATTTATTTGTGAATATTTATTTTATTCATATACACCTTAAAATTTATATTTTTAGCGATAAAATTATTATACTCAATATATGAATATTTATACAGTCCATTTCACACCACAATCAATTTTCACAACACAATCAAACAAACAAACAGGTCGTACATGTTCTGTGGACGATAGGGAACAGTTCATATATGCAGTTATAAAATAAATAACTGTATAAAGAAAACTACAGTGAGGAGTTCTCATCTTTAGGATCTACTCCTCCATTCTTTATTTCTGAACGGTTCATATTTGGATTTGATGCCCGTCGAGACCATTGCTATCTTTTCCCGCTGTTCATAGTAAAATCACATTTTTAATATGATGTTTGTATTAAAAATCACGTTTTTATATCTCTACTTCCTATGTAAAAATCATATTTTTATAACGATGTTCATATAATAAAAATCATATTTTTATACTGTTCATATATAAATAAAAATCACATTTTTATACTGTTCATATATAAAAATCACATTTTTATTTAATTAAAAACCATATCTTTCCTTGATTAAAAACCATATCTTTTCTAAATTAAAAATCTAATCTTTACCACGATAAAAATCAAATCTTTACTATGTTAAAAATCGAATCTTTATACAAATAAAAATCTCAACCTTATACGAATGAAAATTCTTATCTTCATGTATATAAAACTTTTAGCTTCATGTATATAAAAATTTGATTTAAAAATCAATTCCTTAATATAAAAAATATATAAAATAAAAGAATAAAATAGAAATGCTCACTGGGTTCCACGTTGAACAGAGAAGGGGGTTCGACGCTGCTGGTGGAGGCTAGCGCAGGCGGGGATAGCGGTGGCTAGGGCTTGGTGGTGGCGCACTGTGGAGATTGGGGGTTTGGAGCATCGAATGGGGAGAGAAACGAGGGCGGAGGGAAGAAGGGGAGGAAGCGGAGGGGATGGCGCCGGTATTGGTGGCGCGTCGGAGTCTCGAGGGCTGCGATGGTCCATGAAGGAGGGGTGACGCAATTTGCTCCTCCGATCTTTTCATTTTTTTTATTTCTGTTAATCAACGTGGAGAGGGAAGGCAGAAGGACGGGGTGTTATTATAATATATATATATATATATATATATAATTCAATTTATTTCTATAAAGCAACTTTTAATTCAAACTCCATTTCAAACCCACCGACTATCATCCATGACTAATTACCCCCATTCCGAACACAATGGATATGCCCCGTAAGCCAATTTCATCATTTCAGTCAGTTTTCATTGAAATTAAAATATATATCAGTATATACTGCATTTAAACGTACATTTCAATTTACCAGGGCCACATACGGACCCCAAAAATTCTAGAAAATTTATTTCTAACTTCGTATTGACGATACGGTCCTAACAAAACTACTTCATCGAATTTGAAAACTGTTTGAAAAATAGCCATTTTCTGGTCGATCCAAATTGACTGAAATTGTCAAAACACGTTTAACTTCGCTACGCTCACATATTAATCCCAAAAATTATAAATTTTTAGAATCTAGCAATAATTTGACATTCCGGATCCAACAAAAGTGGACCCGTCGAAAACGGAGGTCATTTGCAAAATGGTTATTTTTAAGGGCCATATTTCCGTAGCGACTATTCTGAATTTTCAACTGGGAATAACTTTTTATTCCCGCCATGAAATTTTGATTTTTCAGATTCGTTGGAAAGATATTTGCATATAGATTCTAATATTTTTTGTTTCACCAAAATCCGGTTTATTTTGATTCTTGTACAATCATTTCATATTTTAAATTGAATTTTCAAACTACCGCGCCATTTCCAGTTCCTTTTATAAATTAAATATTTATATTCTAACTTCGATTCAAATAAATTATACGTTCTAATCCTATTCAAAACAAATTTCTCTCGTTATTATTTAAAATAAATCATTTTAAATATTCAAAATTCATTAAAATTATAAAAATATTTTTTTTAACTGTTTTTCCGGGTTGTTGCAATCTCCCCCACTTAAAATCTTTTCATCCCCAAAAATGAACGAAGTTGAAAGTTGTTTAGCTAACCAACTCAACTTTTAGTTTGGCTTTCATTCTTCAACTTTTCAGTTTCCAAGAATTTTCCAATTCTTCAAAAATTTGGCTAACACCCTAAATTTTCGAATTTTTTCGACATAACCTCCTTTGTACGGGAGCATCGGGAAGATCCCCAAACCGCCACACATGCCATCTCATCCCGAAAAGGAAAAGAAAACGCCAAGCGGCTAGCCAGTCGGCTCATAAAATCATCCAAACCCAATAAATTAGTAAACATGTACCTATTTGTCGGACATACAATTTTATTCCTCTGCTCTAGCCTCTTGCTATGACCTGTTCAATGTATGTACATGTATATGCATGCAATTTCAAACAATTTTCAATTCAGTTCAACATTTGATACAATTTGGCTAAATTTACCTTACATTCACATAATGGTTTAAATGAATAAGCACACAACACAACCATCAATCAATTAGTGAATTAACATTGCAAATTCATAATTTTGATATATATACAGAAAAACATGTTTTTGATGCCACTTCACAACAATAAGCCCTATCTAGTTTTGGTTTTCACACCAGCCAATTGGAAATATATAGACATCCCACTTTCGAAACTCGAACACAATACTGATGATGGGCACCCATCATCAGAATCATTCCTGGGCGACTAGAGCGTGATTCTATATCTATCTAGTATATTTGAGGCTTCGAATACACGTTTGCGAGACGTATATGCAAAATCTCTATATTTACTCGATTGTCCGAATTCAATATAAATAAATTACTCAATTACGTATTATTCGATTTAATTTTCTAAACAAAGTTTGTTTTCATTTTATTTTTAAAACCAACACCCTTTGCGCTCGATCTAGGATGCTACTGATCCCATCTTTAACGAGTCGTTCTCATTGGATATTACTAATCCAATCTCCGATGAATTCTTTCGTTTTGTTCTAATGTGTCTTATTCTCGAGCTTTGTAAACCAAAGCTCTGATACCAAATATAATGACCCGAACTTCCAGGGTCTCCGAAGAGAAGAGAAAGAAGGGATGGTCTGAGAACACGACAAATCAGAACACAAACCGAAGAAAATATCATTGCGTATTACAACAATTCCATCAGATTAAAAGAATATACAAAATATGAACAAATAACATACATTTGATAAATATCCTAGATTAAAATACATTACATAACAGGGGAAAATAATACAAAACACAACTGAAAGGAATATACGGATACAGAGCTTTCCGAATATCATTCCAGCTGTAAACCAGGATCCTGTGAATATAAATCTGCTAAACCAAAACTACTAGCTGCTCGTGTGGAAAATAGTGGCACCCAGAGTTTAGGTTAAAACAATAAATTCCAGATCAGTCATGTGACTGGAGTGAGAACTTAAAACAGTTGTTTAAAACTTTACTTTAAATCAGATATATCAAGGGACCACGCTGTATAACACGGAACGGGTTTCCTCCCAAGAATACTAGTGCATATAACAAAACAGCGCAATGCTTTTTGGAAAAATGAGGCTACTATAAATTCCAGGTCCCATCACACAATGCAACGCAAGCCGGAGGATAGGGTTTTCCCTTATAATAGTCAAACATCCTTGGTGCGTTAAAACAAATATTTGATACTATTATAGGTGCAAATTGTTTAAAATAACTTCAAATATAAATGTATCGATCCTAGACGACATAGGTACCAAATATCATGTCGCCAATACTAGGCTCTACAATCAAAACCGCAATTGTCACGTATTGGAAGTTGGATTCCATCTGTGAACCAAGGCAAGGGATCGTCCTTACCGCTTCGAGACGCTCTAGCTCGTGTCTCAGGACCCAGACTCAGGTGGGCCCTTGGATCGTCAGGGCCTGTCCACACGGAGTGGATTAAAATGCCTGAATGCTGCGTTTCCCCGCCCTATGGGGCATAAATCTTTTCTGTATAAAGACCATCCATCAGCTCCGCAGATACCGAAATAACTGAGGCGCCTCGCTATCCGACATCCACATAAGTAAAACGTCAGGGCTTGCAAAACACTGACACCGCCCCTAGCTAGAAGGAAACGCATGCCCTCCCTGAGCTCCTCTCCCGTTTCTGGTTCACACCGGGGTGTGAGGCTTGCAAATTAACGCTACACAATGCTGTGCTATATTAAAGTCGTGCTTTGATCATCAACCACAAGACTCTGCTTTTCAACCGAAGCCTTGATCATTTGCATCTCAGCATGCCACACAGGCAATTGACGCTATGCAATCGATGTATATCAATCACATAGAATGAAATCCAATGTCAGACACACATCCATTTACAAGTTCATTCTGGGTTTGAATGAAACTGGAGGCACCTTATTCCTCGTCACGTATCTCCAATACAGGAGAGAGGTCCTCGCATATCCGGTCGATCTCCAAGTACGTCTGGACGATCACCACTTATTACCTTGTCTTTGGTGTACCACCCAATCAAGACATCAGTAATCATCCAAACGATGTGAAGACCTCCGGTCTTCAATCACCATCTTCATTCTCGACATATCGTCAATTCGGTTATTCAGAATAAGATAAATTCGGTCTTTCCGAATATCTCGCGAATATAATAAACAAGTGTTACAAAAACACAACATACGCCTCTTTCCAATCCAGAATATTCTTTTATTCAAATATTCTTATACTTTGGGAATGGTTCCCATTAATTTTATCATAGATAAATTCTTTAAATTTATTCTTTAATCTTCCTTTAGATATCAATTCAGACCATTTTAAGGTTTTCCAAACTAGTCGGGATTAGCGAACCTTACCGAAGTAATCATTTGTTTAATTTCCCAATCCCAGTGTATTCATACCATGAAGAAAAACCGGTAATAATTCATATTTAACACCACGGTGTTATCGGTAAAATTAATTACCATTTCACGTTCAATCTAATCAAAGATTTAACTATCGCATGGAGAAAAACTGGTGATACTCCATTCTCAATCATTTTTTGAATTTTATAATTTTAGTTATCAGATTCACCATTCAATTTATTTAAAGATTCATTAAAACTCTATTTCAGTTTTAATTTCCAAAAATCATTACTTAATGATTATTCAAAGTTGAGAAATAAATCTTATCTTTAACTGGGTTAAAGAACTAATGTCATTTAAAACACAGCTCACGATAAAACCAAAATCACATTCCATTAAAAATGGAATCTTCACGGAACCAGATCAATATATATAATCGATATGGATTTCCATATCCAACCGATACTATAAATGGAATAATGGCAAAACCTCTTAAATTCCATATATAGTAACAGTCTTCCTCCACAGAAGTCCACTTCGATTGTTACCAAATTGAATTCCATTCCATTCCAATTTATTTTATTAAATTGGAGAACTTCACTTTGGAAAATTTCCTTTAAATCATAACAAAAGATTTGTAAATTCCAAATCACATTTTACAATAAATCAGGTTAAAGAACGAATGTCTTTAAAAACACAGTTCACGATAAACCCAATTCACATTCCATTTTATTCCAATTATTAAATATAATTGGAAACTCTAACAATCTAGATTAAAAGATTTATTCTCTTCGCATGGGTTTCAAGAACAGTGTTACTAAAGGCACCGTTCACAACAAACCAAAAATCCCATTTGATATTAGATACAAGACTCTGAATAGAAAATATATCGGCTTATATTCAATATCAAATAATACGACCAACAAATATCGTATTGGAAATAACGATATAAATATATCTTCCAAATTTCCATAACAAAATCTGTATAATCACGAAATCCAACATCGAAATATTTCGAAGACAATTTCAATTCAAATCCATTCTAATTTATATATTGGAAATCCTGGTAATTTTTAAAATCATTTCAAATCCAATTTACCTTTTTGAAAATGTTGGATTATAATTCTAGTTAATAACGTGTTTTGACAATATCAGTTGAATTTAATCGACTGGAAAATGACCATTTTTCAAATGGTCTTAGAATCTAACGAAATTAGTTTTGTTAGGACCATATTGCCAATACAAAGGTAGAAAATATTTTTCAGGAATTTTTAGAGTCTGTATGTGACCCCGGTAAATTGAAATGTACGTTCAAACTGAATATATAATGGTTTAAATGTAAATTTAATTGACAACTTATCAAAACGATGGAATTGGCTTACGAAACATATACTATTGTGTTTGGAATGGGGGTATTTAGCTAGGGGCAACAATCGTTGAGTTTGATTCTGAGTCCGGACGGAAAGTCAACTTTTTGAATTTAAAATTAAATATAAAATATATATACACTCCCTATGCTCTCTCTCCCCTCACATCCTCTCAGCCCGTTGAAACAAAAAAGAGAAAAAAAGAAAAGAAACGGAAGGAGCGACGGGGGGAGGGGGGACGCCTTCGCCACCCCATCGCGGCCCCCTAAGTGACGCCGCCCACAACCGCAGCTCTCTCACTTGACGCCCTCAACCGCAGCTCTCTCCAGCCCTAAACCTGAAACCCTAACGCCTCATCCTCCAATAAGTCGCCGCCAGAGCCATGGCTGCCCCCACCGAGCTGCTGCACTCCCCTTGACGTTGGCCACCACCTCTAATAGCCCCATGGCCCTCCGACGAGCCCTAGAAAAGCCCTTTAAATCGATGTAAATTTTAGGATTTTTGACCATAAAAAAATAGGATCTTTATCATGTATATGACATAAAATAAATTCGGATGGGATTTTTATAGATAAAAAGGTTAGGTTTTTATAGAAGAAAGTAATGATTTTTATATTGTAGAGATAATAAAAATATGATTTTTATATAGTAAAGATAATAAAAATATGATTTTTATATAGTAGTGAATCAAAAAGATGATTTTTATATTATAGGGATTATAAAAATACGATTTTTATAATTTGAAGAGCGATAGAAAAATATATTTTTAGCTAGAGAAAAATATAAGTTTTACCATGTGTATCCAATAATATTGAAATTCGATTTTTCTTATATGCGAAGCGAAATAAAAATTCGATCTTTATACAAGAAGTATAAAAATATAATTTTTATATAGAAAGAAGCGTTGTAAATAGATGAAGTAGCAACTTAAAAATATAATCTTCATAGAGAAAACTAATTTATAAAAATGTGATTTTTATAGATTTAGTAGTGGCATAAAAATATGATCTTTATATTGGAAGTAGCATTGTTAAAAATATAATTTTTAACATATACTTTGTGAAACAGACTACATTGGAAGCATGATGATGATTTCCTACATAAGAAGAGTCGTGGCGTTTGGTTTAGCAATCGGTGAGAATTCATCACCTTTAATTTATTTCTAGTTTGAAATATATACTAGATGCAGATGGTGCTTAGTAGCACCCCACACCCGTCGTCCACAGACCATGGATGGCTTGTTTGTTTGATTAATGTGTTGCGAAAATTGATTGTGTGATGTGGATTGAATAAATATTTTATAGTTAAAAATATAATTTTTAACGTGTATATAAAATAAATATTTATAAATAAATCGGATGATTTGTTTTTATACAGTGATTTGACCGATATTGATTGGGACGATAAATTTTACACATCGCCCAGCTGCACAAATAAAATCTGTGTTTGTTTATTTGAAACCCTACACGAATATTGGGATGATATTTGACATACACTAATCCCGATTGTTTAGTTGTATGTCAATCGATGGGTCAACAGACTGTGTAAGCGTTGATTATTTATATTTAATGCTTATGCAGTTGTGCGGTGCACTCTGGATGATGGTTGATGATTTATCGTTGCTATTATATACATATATTGTAGAAAGTCCATATAATTAACATTATATGGTAATTGATTGGGCCTCATTCCAATTTGGAATATAAGGAATATTAAAATAGAAAATTCATGTGTTGAATAAAATAAATATTCATGTGTTGAATAGAATAAAAATTCATGTGTTGACTACAATAAAAATTCATGTGTTGAATAGAAATAGAAAATTCATGTGTTGAATAGAATAAAAATTCATGTGTTGAATAGAAATAGAAAATTCATGTGTTGAATAGAATAAAAATTCATGTGTTGAATAGAAATAGAAAATTCATGTGTTGAATAGAATAGAAAATTCATGTGTTGAATAGAATAAAAATTCATGTGTTGAATAGAAATAGAAAATTCATGTGTTGAATAGAAATAGAAAATTCATGTGTTGAATAGAATAAAAATTCATGTGTTGAATAGAAATAGAAAATTCATGTGTTGAATAGAATAAAAATTCATGTGTTGAATAAAAATATATATTCATGTGTTGAAGAAAATATTCATTTGTTGAATAGAATAACGAAGTTATTGAAATACATAAAGTCGTGTTGATTAGATTGACGCCATTTTGACGAGAACGATATTTATATCGATTTTATTCATTTTTATAATGAATATAGAAAAGGAAGTGATTTCAAAATATAACGTTTTGAAAATAATATCATTTATAGAATAATGATATAGAATATTCAATTTTGATTAGAAATTGAATATGAAGTTGAAATCGTTTTGAAAACGAATTTTAAACGATTTATAAAATACATTTTGAAAGGAAATCGATGATATATATATATATATATATATATATATATATATATATATATATATATATATAATGGCCTGAATAGAGCGCGCCGCGGTAGTTCGCAAATTTCGACCATTGACTTCGAATGGATATTACGGGAGATCTGACCGTCGGATTCTCTAAAACCGGAACCGTTGGGTTCGTATCGAAACGAGCTTTCTAACGAACATTAAAGATTTAAAATCTAACAGTTGGATTTGGAATTATGTCCAATTAAAATTTGGAAAAGGTCGTTGTAAGTGCAGTTCGATGGCCGTTGATGGAATTCGTCTGTACGGGCCTTGATAAAATTATTAAAAGTAGTAATAATTTGTGTAAAATCATAAGAAATGATTTTTGAAGAATTGGGATGAAAATTTCCATATTTGAAAAGATAAAAATAGATTTCTATCGAAATGAACTAGTTTTGAACTAGAATTATAATTCCATTTATTTTTAAAATAAATAAAGTGGATTTGAAATGGTTTTGAGAATAACCAGAATTTCCAATAATTGAATTGGAATGGATTTGAATCGAAATTGTCTTTGGAATATTTCGATGTTGGATTTCGTGATTTTACAGATGTTGTTATGGAAATTTGAAAGCTATATTTATATCGTTATTTCCAATACGATATTTGTTGGTCGTAGAATTTGATATTGAATATAAGCCAATATATTATATATTCAGAGCCTCGTATTTAATATCAAATGGGATTTGGGTTTGTCATGAATGGTGTCTTCATTAACACTGTTCTTAAACCCAGTTGAGAAAAAGATTAAATCGTTTTATTTAGATTTAATGAAGTGTACCAATTAAATGGTTTTTAATTGGAATTGAATTTGAATTGATTTTTGAGTTTATCGTGAACGGTGTTTTAAATAACACTTGTTCTTTAACCCGATAATTAATGGAATGTGATTTTGGGTTTATAGTGAATCGTGTTTTAAATGACATTGGTTCTTTAACCCAGTTAAAGACAGGATGTGATTTCCCAAGTTAAATAATCATTGATAGTGATTATTGGGAAGATTAAAACCAAGTGGAGTTTTAATGAATCTATAATTAGATTGAAATAATCGAGAATGGAGTATCACCAGTTTTGCTCCAGTTAATAGTTAAATCTTTAATTAGATTTAAACGTGAAAAGGTTATTGAATTTACCGATAACACCGTGGTGTTATATATGAAGTATGACCAGTTTTACTTCATGGGATGAATAGGTTGGGATTGGGAAATAAAATAAATGATTACCTCGGTGTGGTTCGTTATTCCCGACTAATTGGAATTGAAATTCAAAAGAAGATTAAAGAATGAATTTAAATAATTTATCTTTGATAAAATTAATGGGAACCTTTCCCAAAGTATAAGAATATTTGAATAAAAGAATATTCTGAATTGGAATGAGGCGTATGTTGTGTTTGTGTAACACTTGTTTATTATATACGCGAGTTATTCAGAAAGACCGGGTTTACCCCATTCTGAATAACTGATTCGACGTGGTGTTGAGGATGAAGACGGTGGTCGAAGACCGGAGGTCTTCTCATTGTTTTGGTGATTACTGATGATCTTGATTCGGCTGTACACCCAAGAGGAGGGAATCAGTTGGTGATCGTCCAGACGTACTTGGAGATCGATGCATATGCGAGGTACCAGGTGCCTCCGGTTTCGTTCAGACCTAGAATGGACTTGTAAATGGACTGTGTGTCTGACATTGGATTTTATTCTGTGTGATTGATTTCTATTAAATATATATCTGTTTGGCGGCGGAGAATTTATTCTCTTGCTTAACGCCCTTCTCTGAGACGTACGAGCTCAGAGGTTATATATTGATGGATATCAACCGCATGGAGTGAATTGCATGTGTGGCATGCCTAAGTAGCAAATGATCAAGGCTTTTGTTGAAAGCAAAGTCTTATGGTTAATGATCAAAGCACAGCCTGTGTGGCACAGCTTTGTGTAGCGTTGATTCGCGAGCCTCACACCCCGTTTGTGAACCAGAAACGGGAGAGGACCTCAAGGAGGGCATGCGTTTCCTTCTAGCTAGAAGTGGCGTCAGTGGTTTTACACGCCCTGACGAGTTTGACTTATGTGGTTGTTGGATTGCGAGGTGCCTCGGATATATCGGTGACTGTGTGGAGCCGATGGAATCATAGGACTCATTTACACCACAAAGGGCGGGGAAACGCAGTGTTCAGGCATTTTAATCCACACCGGTGGACGGGCCCGGACGATCCAAAGGCTTAACTGCGTACTTGCCTAAGACATGGGCTAGATTGTCTCGAATTCGGTGGAGGACTATCCTTTGCCTCGGTTCACAGATGGAAATCCAACTTCCAATACGTGGCTTTGCGGTTTTGTTTGTGGAGCCTAGTTTGGCGACATAGTGGTATGGGGCACTTATGCCGTCTATTATTGATACTTATGATTGAATTTGTTTTCTTCACTTATAGTAATAATAAAAGATGAAATTTAGCGTATCAAGCATTCTTTGGCTATTATAAGGTAAAAAACCCTATCCTCCGGCTTACGTTGCATTGTGTGATGGGACCTGGGTCTTATAATAGCTTCATTTTTCTTTATTTAGCATTGCGCTGTTGTTTTATGCACTGGTATTCTTGGGAGGAAACCCGTTCCGTGTTATACGGCGTGGTCTCTTGATTTACCTAATTTTAAAATAAAGATTAATAACTGTTTAGTTCTCACACCAGTCACATAACTGGCCTGGAGTTTATTATTTTAACCTAAACTCTGGGTGCCCTTATTTTGACACTGGAAGCTAGTAGTTTTGGCTTTGCAGATTTATATTCACAGGATCTTGGTTTACAGCTGGAACGATACTCGGAAAGCTCTGTATCCGTGTATTACTTTCAGTTGTGTTTTGTATTATTTTCCGCTGCTATGTAGTGTAATTTAAATCTCTGATATTTTCTGTGTAATATTTATTTGTACTCTGTATATCCTTGTATTCTGATGGAATTGTTGTAATATACAATGAAATGTTCTTCTGTTTGCATTCTGATGTGGCTTGTTCTCAACTCAATCCGTGATTTCCCGAAAGGGGGATTTCGGGTCGTTTCATCGTGGTATCAGAGCTATGGTTTATAGAGTTCAGAGAACAAGACACGTTAGAACCAAGCGAAAGAATTCATCTGAAATAGGATTAGTAATATCCGATGAGAAGGAATCGTTAGAGATCGTATCAGTAGTATCCTAGAACGAGTTTGAAGAGTGATGTTTTTAAAAATAAAAGTGAAAACAAGTTTTGTTTTGAAAATTTAATTCAATTATTTGTATTTGAATATTTATTTGTGTTGATTTGGACAATCCAGTATATAAAGATTTTGCGTATACGTCTGATCCGTGTGTATTCAAAGTTTTAATATACTGGATAGATATAGAATCACATTCTAGTCGCCCGGAGACGATTCTGATGATAGTCTAGACATCATCAACATTAGTGTTCAAGTTTCGAAGGTGTGATATCTATATATTTCCGTTAGACTGGTATGAGAACCAAAACTACATAGGGCTTATTGTTGTGATTTGGCACCAAAAATGTGAATTTTTAACTATGTATCAAAGTTATGAATTTGAAAAGATAATCAACTAATTGATGGCTGGTTGTGTTGTTTGATTATTGTTTGATTAATTAAAAGTTGAACCTTTAGCCAAATTGATCAAATAGTGAGTTGTATTGAAAATTAGTCGCATTTGTATGCGTATACATATACTTACATTGAACAGGTCATAGCAAGGAGGCTAGAGAAGAGGAATAAAATTGTTTGCTCGACAAATAGCTACATATTTATTGTATTTCTTGGGCTTTTGATGATTTTATGAGCCGAATGGCTAGCTGCTTGGCTGTTTCTTTTTCTTTTTGGATTGATGAGGGCCATGGGAGGCTATTTGAAATATCCCGAAGCTCCGGATGCAGGGGAGGTTATGGCGAAATTTTTCAAAAATTTAGTGTGTTAGCCAAATTTTTGAAAAAAGTTGAAAAGTTCTTAGAAACAGAAAAGTTGAAGAACTTAGGCCATAAAGAAAATAATGGAAGTTGATTTGATTGGTTAAACAACCTTCGGCTTCGTTCCTTTTCAGGGACGAAAAGTTTTAATTGGAGGAGATTGTAATAACCCAAAAATCTGAGCCAATTTAAAAATTTTATTTTGGCGATTTCAATGAATTTTGAATATTTAAAATGAATTATTTTAAATAATAATGATGAGAAATTTATTTTGAATAGAATTCGATTGTATATATTTATTTGAATCGTCATTAGAATATAAATATTTTATTTTAAATATAAAAGGAATTGAAAATGGCGCGGTAGTTCGAAAATTCGATTTCAAATTTCAAATGAATGTGCAGGATTCAAAATAAACTGGATTTTAGGGAAACAAAAAATATTTGAATCAATTTGAGAATATCTTTCCAACGAATCCGAAAAACTGAAATTTCGTAACGGGGATAAAAAGTTATGCCCAGTTGAAATTTCAGAATAGTCGCTATGGAATTTTAGCCCTTAAAAATGAGAATTTTGCAAACGACCTCAGTTTTTGACGAAACCACTTTTGTTGGATCCGGGATGTCAAATTATTTCTAGGTTCCAAAATTCATAATTTTCAGAATCAATATGTGAGTATGGTGCACTTAAACGTGTTTTGACCATTTTAGTTGAATTTAATCGACTGCAAATGACCATTTTTCAAACGGTCTCAGAATTTAACGAAATTAGTTTTGTAAGGACCGTATTGCCAATACGAAACTAGAAAATATTTTTCGGGAATTTTTTGAGTGCGTATGTGACCCTAGTAAATTGAAATGTATGTTCAAATTGAATATATAATGATTTAAATGTAAATTTAAATGAAAACTTATCGAAACGATGGAATTGGCTTACGAAACATATCCCAGTGTGTTCGGAATGAGGGTATTTAGCTATGGGCGACAGTCATTGAGTTTGATTCTTAGTCTGAACGGAAAGTCAACTTTTTGAATTTAAAATTAAAATTAAATATAAAATATATATACACTCCCTATGCTCTCTCTCCTCACATCCTCTCAGCCCATTGAAACAAAAAAAGGGAAGGAGCGACCGGGGGGAACGCCGCCGCAACCCCATCGCGTCCCCCCAGTTGACGCCGCCCACAACCGCAGCTCCCTCACTTCGATCTCCTCCTCCACCTTCCCTCTACCTTCTCTCCTCCTTCTCTAGCCCTAAATCCGAACCCCTAATGCCCCATCCTCCAATCAGCCGCCGCCAGAGCCTTGGCCGCCCCTACCGAGCTTTTGCACCCCCCTTGACGTTGGCCACCACCTCCAACGGCCCCATGGCCCTCCGACGAGCCCTAGAAAAGCCCCTTCAAATCGATGTAAGTTTTAGGATTTCTGACCATAAAAAATAGGATCTTTATCATGTATATGACATAAAATAATTTCGAATGGGACTTTTATAGATAAAAAGGTTAGGTTATTATAGAAGAAAGATATGATTTTTATATAGTAGAGATAATAGACAAATGATTTTTATACATTAGTGAATCAAAAATATGATTTTTATATTATAGGGATTATAAAAATATGATTTTTATAATTTGAAGAGCGATAGGAAAATATTGTTTTTTAGTTAGAGAAAAATATAAATTTTACCATGTGTATCCAATAATATAGAAATTCGATTTTTCTTATATGCGAAGCGAAATAAAAATTCGATCTTTATATAAGAAGTATAAAAATATAATTTTTATATAGAAAGAAGCGTTGTAAATATATGAAGTAGCAACTTAAAAATATAATCTTTATGGAGAAAACTAATATATAAAAATGTGATTTTTATAAATATAGTAGCGGCATAAAATAAGATCTTTATAAAGGAAGTTGCGTTGTTAAAAATATAATTTTTAACATATACTTCGTGAAACAGACTATGTTGGAAGCACGATGAAGATTTCCTACATAAGAAGAGTCGTGGTGTTTGGTTTAGCAATCGGTGAGAACTCCTCGCCTTTAATTTATTTCTAGTTTGAAATATATACTAGGATGCAGACGGTCCTTAGTAGCACCCTACACCCGTCATCCATAGACCATGGATGGCTTGTTTGTTTGATTAATGTGTTATGAAAATTGATTGTGTGATGTGGATTGAATAAATATTTTATAGTTAAAAATATAATTTTTAACATGTATGTAAAATAAATATTTATAAACAAATCGTACGATTTGTTTATATACACTGATTTGACTGATATTGATTGGGACGATAAATTTTACACATCGCCCAACTGCACAAATAAAATCTGTGTTTGTTCGTTTGGAACCCCACATGGGTATTGAGATTATATTTGACGTACACTAATCCCGATTGTTTAGTTGTATGTCAATCGATGGGTTGACAGACTGTGTAAGCGTTGATTATTTATATTTAATGCTTATGAAGTTGTGTGGGGAATTTTGGATGATGGTTGATGATTTATCGTTGCTATTATATACATGTGTTGTAGAAAATCCATATAATTAACATTATATGGTAATTGATTGGGCCTCACTCCAATTTGGAATATAAGGAATGTTAAAATAGAAAATTCATGTGTTGAATTAAAATAGAAAATTCATGTGTTGAATAGAAATAGAAAATTCATGTGTTGAATAGAATAAATATTCATGTGTTGAATAGAATAAAAATTCATGTGTTGAATAGAATAAAAATTCACGTGTTGAATAGAAATAGGAAATTCATGTGTTGAATAAAATAAAAATTCATGTGTTGAGTAGAAATAGAAAATTCATGTGTTGAATAGAATAAAAATTTATGTGTTGAATAAAAATATATATTCATGTGTTGAAGAAAATATTCATTTGTTGAATAGAATAACAAAGTTATTGAAATACATAAAGCCGTGTTGATTAGATTGATGTCATTTTGACGTGAACAATATTTATATCGATTTTATTCATTTTTATAATGAATATAGAAAAGGAAGTGATTTCAAAATATAATGTTTTGAAAATATTATCATTTATAGATTAATGATATAGAATATTCAATTTTGATTAGAAATTGAATATGAAGTTGAAATCGTTTTGAAAACGAATTTAAAATGATTTATAAAATGCGTTCTGAAAGGAAATCGACGAAATATATATAATATATATATAATGGCCTGAATAGAACGCACCGCGCCGCAGTAGTT
The DNA here is from genome assembly GCA_030737875.1 of Allium sativum. Lineage (NCBI taxonomy): Eukaryota > Viridiplantae > Streptophyta > Magnoliopsida > Asparagales > Amaryllidaceae > Allium > Allium sativum. Next base: position 81,798,632 of record CM060909.1, read on the forward strand.
CGTGAATTTCGACCATTGACTTCGAATGGATATTACGGGAGATCTGACCGTTGAATTCTCCTAAAACTGAAACCGTTGGGTTCGTATCGAAAAGAGATTTCTAACGAATATTAGAGATTTGAAATCTAATGGTTGGATTTGAAATTATGTCCAATTCAAATTTGGAAAAGGTCGTTGTAAGTGCAGTTCGATGGCCGTTAATGGAATTCGACTGTATGGGCCTTGATAAAATTATTAAATGTAGTAATAATTTGTGTAAAATCATAAGAAATGATTTGTGAAGAATTGGGATGAAAATTTCCATATTTGAAAAGATAAAAATAGATTTCTATCGAAATGAACTAGTTTTGAACTAGAATTATAATTCCATTTATTTTTAAAATAAATAAAGTGGATTTGAAATGGTTTTGAGAATAACCAGAATTTCCAATAATTGAATTGGAATGGATTTGAATCGAAATTGTCGTTGGAATATTTCGATGTTAGATTTCGTGATTATACATATATTGTTATGGAAATTCGAAAGATATATTTATATCGTTATTTCCAATGCGATATTTGTTGGTCGTAGAATTTGATATTGAATATAAGCCGATATATTTTCTATTCAGAGCCTTGTATTTAATATCAAATGGGATTTGGGTTTGTCGTGAATGGTGTCTTCATTAACACTGTTATTAAACCTAGTTGAGAAAAAGATTAATTTTTTTATTTAGATTTAATGAAGTGTACCAATAAGTGGTAATTAATTGGAATTGAATTTGAATTGATTTTTGAGTTTATCGTGAACAATGTTTTAAATAACACTTGTTCTTTAACCCGATAATTAATGGAATGTGATTTTCGGTTTATAGTGAACCGTGTTTTAAATGACATTGGTTCTTTAACCCAGTTAAAGACAGGATGTGATTTCCCAAGTTAAATAATCATCGATAGTGATTATTATGAAGATTTAAACCAAGTGGAGTTTTAATGAATGTATAATTAGATTGAAATAATCGAGAATGGTGTATCACCAGTTTTGCTCCAATCGATAGTTAAATCTTTAATTAGATTTGAACGTGAAAAGGTAATTGAATTTATTGATAACACCGTGGTGTTAGATATGAAGTGTGACCAGTTTTACTTCATGGGATGAATAGGTTGGGATTGGGAAATAAAATAAATGATTACTTCGGTGTAGTTCGCTAATTCCGACTTACTGGAATTGAAATTCAAAAAAAATTAAAGAATAAATTTAAAGAATTTATCTTTGATAAAATTAATGGGAACCTTTCCCAAAGTATAAGAATATTTGAATAAAAGAATATTCTGAATTGGAATGAGGCGTATGTTGTGTTTGTGTAACACTTGTTTATTATATACGCGAGTTATTCAGAAAGACCGGTTTACCCCATTCTGAATAACTGATTCGTCGTGATGTCGAGGAAGAAGACGGTGGTCGATGACCGGAGGTCTTCACATCGTTTTGGTGATTACTGATGATCTTGATTGGGCTATACACCCAAGAGGAGGGAATCAGTTGGTGATCGTCCAGACGTACTTGGAGATCGATGCATATGCGAGGTACCAGGTGCCTCCGGTTTCGTTCAGACCCAGAACTGACTTGTAATGGCCTGTGTGTCTGACATTGGATTTTACTCTGTGTGATTGATTTCTATTAAATATATGTCTATTTGGCGGCCGAGAATTTATTCTCTTGCTTAACGCCCTTCTCTGAGACATAGGAGCTCAGAGGTTATATATTGATGGATATCACTCGCATGGAGTGAATTGCTTGTGTGGTATGCCTAAGTGGAAAATGATCAAGGCTTTTGTTGAAAAGCAAAGTCTTATGGTTAATGATCAAAGCACATCCTGTGTGCCACAGCTATGCGTAGCGTTGATTCGCGAGCCTCACGCCCCGGTTGTGAACCAGAAATGGGAGAGGACCTCAGGGAGAGCATGCGTTTCCTTTTAGCTAGAAGTGGCGTCAGTGGTTTTACACGCCCTGATGAGTTTGGCTTATGTGGTTGTTGGATCGCGAGGCGGCTCGGATATATCGGTGACTGTGTAGAGCCGTTGGAGTCATAGGACTCATTTACGCCCCCAAAGGGCGGGGGAACGCAGTGTTCAGGCATTTTAATCCACATCGGTGGACCGACCCTGACGATCCAAAGGCTTGACAGAGTACTTGCCTGAGACATGGGCTAGATTGTCTCGAATTCGGTGGAGGACGATCCTTTTCCTCGGTTCACAGATGGAAATCCAACTTCCAATACGCGGCTTTGCGGTTTTGTTTGTAGAGCCTAGTATGGCGACATAGTGGTATGGGGCACTTATGCCGTCTATTATTGATACTTATGATTGAAATTGTTTTCTTCACTTATAGTAATAATAAAAGATGAAATTTAGCGTATCAAGCATTCTTTGGCTATTATAAGGTAAAAACCCTATCCTCCGGCTTGCGTTGCATTGTTTGATGGAACCTGGGTCTTATAATAGCTTCATTTTTCTTTATTTAGCATTGCGCTATTGTTTTGTGCACTAGTATTCTTGGGAGGAAACCCGTTCCATGTTATATGGCGTGGTTCCTTGATTTATCTAATTTTAAAATATAGATTAATAACTGTTTAGTTCTCACACCAGTCACATGACTGACCTGGAGTTTATTGTTTTAACCAAAACTCTGGGTGCCCTTATTTTGACATGGCAGCTAGTAGTTTTGGCTTTGCAGATTTATATTCGCAGGATCCTGGTTTACAGCTGGAACGATACTCGGAAAGCTCTGTATCCGTGTATTACTTTCAGTTGTGTTTTGTATTATTTTCCGCTGCTATGTAGTGTAATTTAAATCTCTGATATTTTCTGTGTAATATTTATTTGTACTCTGTATATCCTTGTATTCTGATGGAATTGTTGTAATATACAATGAAATGTTCTTCTGTTTGCGTTCTGATGTGGCTTGTTCTCAACTCAATCCGTGATTTCCTAAAAGGGGAATTTCGGGTCATTTCATCGTGGTATCGGAGCTTTGGTTTACAGAGCTCGGAGAACAAGACACGTTAGAACCAAACGAAAGAATTCATCAGAAATTGGATTAGTAATATCCAATGAGAATGACTCGTTAGAGATCATATCAGTAGTACCCTAGTACGAGTGTGAAGAGTGATGTTTTTAAAAATAAAAGTGAAAACAAGTTTTGTTTTGAAAATTTAATTCAATTACTCGTATTTGAATATTTATCTGTATTGATTTGGACAATCCAGTATATAAAGATTTTGCGTATACGTCTGATCCGTGTGTATTCAAAGTTTTAATATACTGGATAGATATAGAATCACACTCTAATCGCCCGAAGACGATTCTGATGATAGTCTAGACATCATCAGCATTAGTGTTCGAGTTTCGAAGGTGTGATATCTATATATTTCCGTTAGGCTGATGTGAGATACAAAACTGCATAGGGCTTATTGTTGTGATTTGGCACCAAAAATGTGATTTTTTGACTATGTATCAAAGTTATGAATTTGAAAAGATAATCAACTAATTGATTGTTGGTTGTGTTGTTTAATTATTGTTTGATTAATTAAAAGTTGAACCTTTAGCCAAATTGATTAAATAGTGAGTTGTATTGAAAATTAGACGCATTTCAATGCATACACATGTACTTACATTGAACAGGTCATGGCAAGGAGGCTAGAGAAGAGGAATAAAATTGTTTGCCCGACAAATAGGTACATGTTTATTGTATTTCTTGGGTTTTTGATGATTTTATGAGCCAATTGGCTAGCTGCTTGGCTGTTTCCTTTTCTTTTTGGATTGATGAGGGCCATGGGAGGCTATTTGAAATATCCCGAAGTTCCCGGTGCAGGGGAGGTTATGGCGAAATTTTTCGAAAATTTAGGGTATTAGCCAAATTTTTGAAAAATTTGAAAAGTTCTTAGAAACAGAAAAGTTGAATAACTTAGGCCATAAAGAAAATAATGGAAGTTGAGTTGATTAGTTAAATAACTTTCGGCTTCGTTCCTTTTTGGGGACGAAAAGTTTTAAGTGGAAGAGATTGTAGTAAGCCGGAAATCTGAGCCAATTTAAAAATTTTATTTTGGCGATTTTAATGAATTTTGAATATTTAAAACGAATTATTTTAAATAATAACGACGAGAAATTTATTTTGAATAGAATTCGAACGTATGTATTTTTTGAATCGTCATTAGAATATAATTATTTTATTTTAAATATAAAAGGAACTGAAAATGACGCGGTAGTTCGAAATTTCGATTTCAAATTTTAAATGAATGTGCAGGATTCAAAATAAACCGGATTTTAATGAAACAAAAAATATTAGAATCAATTTGAGAATATCTTTCCAACAAATCCAAAAAACTGAAATTTCATAATGAGGATAAAAAATTAAGCCGTTTGAAATTTCAGAATAGTCGCTATGGAATTTTGGCCCTTAAAAATGGGAATTTTGCAAATGACCTTGGTTTTTTATGAAACCACTTTTGTTGGATCCGAGATGTCAAATTATTGCCAGGTTCCGAAACTCATAATTTTCTGAATTATTATGTGAGCGTGGTGCACTTAAACGTGTTTTGACCATTTCAGTTGAATTTAATCGACTGGAAAATGGCCATTTTTCAAATGGTCTCATAATTTAACGAAATTAGTTTTGTAAGGACCGTATTGCCAATACGAAGCTAGAAAATATTTTTCGGGAATTTTTAGAGCTCGTATGTGACCCTATTAAATTGAAATGTACGTTCAAACTGAATATATAATGATTTAAATGTAAATTTAAATGAAAACTTATCGAAACGATGGAATTGGCTTACAAAACATATCGCATTGTGTCTGGAATAGGGGTATTTAGCTAGCGGCGACAATCGTTAAGTTTGATTCTGAGTCTGAACGGAAAGTCAGCTTTTTGAATTTAAAATTAAATATTAAATATTAAATATATATACACTCCCTATGCTCTCTCTCCTCACATCCTCTCAGCCCGTTGAAACAAAAAAAAGGGAAGGAGCGACGGGGGGAGGGGGAGAGGGGGGAAGAACGCCGCCGCCACCCCAACTGGCCCCCAGGTGACGCCGCCCACAACCGCAGCTCCCTCACTTCGATCTCCCCCTCCACCTTCCCTCCACCTTCTCTCCTCCCTCTCCAGCCCTAAACCCGAAACCCTAACGCCCCATCCTCCAATCAGCCATCGTTAGAGCCTTGGCCGCCCCCACCGAGCTGTTGCACCCCCCTTGACATCGGCCACCACCTCCAACGGCCCCATGGTCCTCCGACTAGCCCTAGAAAAGCACCTTCAAATCGATGTAAGTTTTAGGATTTCTGACCATAAAAAAATAGGATCTTTATCATGTATATGACATAAAATAAATTCGAATGGGATTTTTGTGGATAAAAAGGTTAGGTTTTTATAGAAGAAAGATATGATTTTTATATTGTAGAGATAATAGAAATATGATTTTTACATATTGGTGAATCAAAATATGATTTTTATATTACAGGGATTATAAAAATATGATTTTTATAATTTGAAGAGCGATAGGAAAATATTGTTTTTTAGTTAGAGAAAAATATAAATTTTACCATGTGTATCCAATAATATAGAAGTTCGATTTTTCATATATGCGAAGCGAAATAAAAATTCGTTCTTTATATAAGAAGTATAAAAATATAATTTTTATATAGAAAGAAGCGTTGTAAATATATGAAGTAGCAACTTAAAAATATAATCTTTATAGTGAAAACTAATATATAAAAATGTGATTTTTATAAATATAGTAGTGGCATAAAAATATGATCTATATATAGGAAGTAGCGTTGTTAAAAATATAATTTTTAACATATACTTCGTGAAACAGATTGCGTTGGAAGAACGATGAAGATTTCCAACATAAGAAGAGTCATGGCGTTTGGTTTAGCAATCGGTGAGAACCCCTCACCTTTAACTTATTTCTAGTTTGAAATATATACTAGGATGCAGACGGTGCTTAGTAGCACCCGACACCCGTCGTCCACAGACCATGGATGGCGTGTTTGTTTGGTTAATGTATTGTGAAAATTGATTATGCGATGTGGATTGAATAAATATTTTATAGTTAAAAATATAATTTTTAACATGTATATAAAATAAATATTTATAAATAAATCGGGTCGTTCCACAATCGGTAATGAGTTTAATGTTTTAGGCCCGAGGAACAACCATATTGTTATCGCAATGTATATCTTTGGATCAACAATGAATTAACTTCAATCATGAACTTCTTAATGCAAACATTTTCTTTCTTAGAATCAGTTTTTATTTCTTATTTTAAAGCTAACATAATTTACAATAATTAATGTGTTATCAAATAACATTAGATTTATTGTCTCACTCCCACTCAATTTCTTGTCTATACAATATTCAATGACATTTTGTGGTTTCGAGACATGTTGACTTCTATTTCATTCCTATCGGTATATTAAAGAATGGCTTTCCTTTATAAAGGATACCAATTTGAGCAATAAATATTTTATTCTCAGAGAATTTACAGAAATAATATCCATTAATATCTTGTGGATATTACACAAAATAGTTATCTTATTTGGGTCCGATATTATCAGAGGAAGGACGTTTAATAAATGCCTTGCATCTAAATCTACGCATTGGACACACTAGGACATTTCCTGGACCATATCTTATATGGCGCCTTTAAAATCATTTTAGTCGGATTAAATGCAATTGTTCTAAATTTAATTTATTGGAAGATCTATATAACTTATCTTGGTCTTACAATATCTTGTAAGGTGTGATTACTCCTTTCTGAAAGACTTTTTCAATATGATGTTCTAGATGGAGTGAGTCGTGAAACAATTTCAGACTCATCTGGATAGTCATTAATTAGTTGGCTTAAATATTCTTTCGATCTGTTCGAAAAGTATTTATTTTCTATTAAAATTGGTTTCTATCTCCACTTTGAATTCTTTGAACTTTTCAAAGGATTCTAATATGTGTACATATTTCTGTATCTACTGATATCATCAGTAAATATAATGAAGTAATAAAACCTACCTTTAGTTTATGTATTCATTGCTCCATATACATCATTATGTATGGGACCCAATACTTATCTCTCATCCACTGTGCCAAGTGAAAGGTGATTCAGTTATTTTTCCTAATAAACAAGATCTGTATTCTACATATAATTCAAAATCAAATGATCTCAAAATTCCATTATTATGGGGTTTTGATATACTTTCTTTTTTACTGGGCTAACCGGTAATCTAAAGGTATATTGGATTCAAATCACTAAATTTAATCCACTCATCATTAATCTCAAGTACATTACATTTAAGGATTTACAAATATCATTAACTATTTATGAAATTCCATATGATATTTCATTTAAATAAAATGAATAACAGTTACTCTTTTATTACAAAAGAAATTCAAAGTTGTATAAACAAAATTTATTATAACATTTATTTTATGTGGAATTTCATAATAACAATTGTTTTATTTATATAAGCCATTATATTGAACAAGAATCAACTTCCTATGGTTAATCCAGCAACATTTGCTTCATTTCCAGTTGTAAGTCTGATTGTCCTTTTATCTGATTTCTACTTATTTTGTAATTTCTATAAATCAACATACATTTATATGATTTATATCTAGTATCTAATACTAGAAATATATATAAGTAGATTTTATAACATTTATATCTTAATTGGTTAAAGTCATACTTTAACTCGTTTTTAGATCCCCTCTTTATTTTCAAAACAATTATGTTTAATTTGTTTGAGGATAATCCTCAAAATTTAATGTTAGTCAAAACTTTGATTGTCAATTTATCCTTCTGAAGGATTAATTTAAATTATTAGAGTTATTTATTATTTACCATCTATAGTAGATAAATAATAATTGATTCCTTAATATTTATTTAATACAAATTTTGACAATCAAAATTTATATTATCATAACAGTATAATTTAAACTAAAATACGCTTCCACTCAAATTAACATCCCATTGTTTATATACATATATATGTATGTGTATATATATAATTATGTTCCAAGATCCATATCTAGTCATGCCTTGGCCTAGCTTTGGCTAATCCCAAAACATAACCTTTTAGGTAGACATCTTATGTCAATTATATCATGCATATAATTCTTGGATCGCATGATGAACATTTTGTTCGGTATTATTCATTTTCTCAAAATATAGAATAATTCATAATATTGTCTCTATGGCCATAATCCTATTATGCAGCCTTATTTAAATCAAGCCCAGTAATATAGTCGAAGCACCACAATTACTCCTACTGCATTTGACCAACATAAAAGGTGCACAACACTTTGGCGTTAGTTATATCCAATGAGATTGGCATAGATGGGTGTATTATTGGAAGACCTCACCATGATTTAATATAACTAATTTGCTTTAAAGGGAATTAATAATTCGTAGTGGTAAATAATATTAGAGTTATTTACACGTATCAAAATACATGTAATTTGATCAAAATAAATCGTATTTAAATAAAATATATGTATACGGGGATCATTCCTACGCATTCCTTTTGAACATTTCAAGATCATTGGATATCTTAACTTCGGTATCAAATACTATATTAAATCTAAAATTAAATTTTAATAACCAAATTCATTTGAACACTTCACGCATGTATAACATCCTCATGGTTTTCATAGCATCTAAATTTCTGTTTCAAAATAATATACAAGCATACTTATATACAACCAGAGTTTAAGCATTTTAACAAAATGTATATTAAACAAACTCAATTGCTCTTTTAACCCATCTGTATAGTTACGTATATTACAAGACCATGACAAAACAGTAAAGCCATTGTATGTCTTACTTCCAGATGACACAACACAGATATAACTACAATATCATATATGTAATCAATCTTTATATATAAGTTCATGCAACATATATTCCAAAACATCTACACACAGTTCAGATGAAAATTAAGCCATCAATGACTATAACAATTGCAACTATACATCTATATATCTATACCATATTATCTAGTACACAGGCAAACAAATAAATAGCCTTTTATACAATTTGATACAAAAGGATTCGAATACAACATGACATATTGTGCTTTTACATAATATATATAAAAGACTCTGTTTTCAGGAAGAGCAAAACAATTTTGCATCAATTTATATCCACCGCTGTGCACTGCCAGTCAAACTAATTCATATGATATTCTTAAACCTGCAAATATGTTTATCCAAAATAGTAGATCAATACCTATCTGAAATTGAATAGTGCATCATAATATGAAGTAAATTCATATATCAAATATATATATATATATATATTTATGTAAACAATACAATTATATATTGCATGTTTGCACGTTAACACAAGTTGGTCTGGAATCATTTCTGTATGATTTTGCTGATTTACACAACTGTACTTGGCCTTGAAATAAGGAATACAAACTATACATCTATAATTTGTTATATGATTCATGTGTCAATAAATAGCATTTAATACATCCTGAATTCAAATTATTTGATACTGGGTGTTCCATGTATTATACAATCCTATTGTATAATGCTTTGGTGATTTATACATACTATTATATTATAAATTATTATGGCCGAGTTGATAGCATTGCTTATCATATCATTTATATGAATATGATGTCACTCAATCATAAATTTATTGTTAATATACACAGAATTTTGACCATTACAGAGCATGAGATGTACTCTGTAATTTTGTAACACATTTATATAATACAGTTTATTACATCTCGGAATATTTTTGTCTACGATATTTCTAAGAATTGTAAATTATTTTCAAATAGTTTTAAAACCAAACATGACTAATTCATGTTTGTTTTACAGCTTATGACTAGTATAATATGCTAGTCCATGAAAAAATGAAATCCTTATTTATATAATTTCAACTTCATGATGTATACATATAAATATGATGTATAGATGTAATGTAATGTGTTCACATATATAACTGCAACTAGATTTACATAAAGTTCTGCAAAGCTACCAAAAGTACATATACAGACCACATTATATGAAACTTATCTATAACGACAAACTTTTACTATACTTTTGGTACATATACCTTTTGCATCCATTTATAATATGCAAATCAAATTTGCAATATCTCATAAATGATCACTTTATTTGAAACTTATCTATAACAACAAACTTTTAACGCATACTATTGATCAATGCACATATATATGTAAAGATCAACATAGTATTTAAATACTATTATTTATACCGATATCATAAAGTAGATATTGAATCATATTTATATCAGCTTTCATATTGTATCAGTATTATATATACATTAATATAAACACACTAAGTATTTTTAAAACGAATGCATAATAGATGTATCAACATATATATACTTTTATACATAAGTATTATAGAGTTAAACAACAAATCATATTTGCTATAAATCTTTTAAAATCTGATTTGCAACTATTTCATTTATCATTATAAATAAAATCAGCTTTTAAAAACTTAAATGTACCTCCTTATATACCACAGGCTATAATTCAAATTACATGCAAAACATAATGTATAAATTTTTGTAAACTGACAATCATAAATAGTTTGTTGAAAGTGCAGTTTGTAATTGTATAAATTTGCAGGCATGAATTGGTGTTGAAATGAAAATCAAAACACAAAATAGGACTTGGAATCAGATTTCCAGTACATGTATGTCAGCACATACAAGTGAGTATATATATTCCATCAATAAGTGTATATGATATTTCAAGTCAAATAATCAATCAATTATATACATACTCTATGAATCTATCCGTATATGTAATACAACTTAAACATATCATATATGTATACCTGTACAGGAGGTGGATTCAATAGAAAATTACGTAATGTAAATAAATATGGCCAAGTCCAAAATAATAATCATTCAATTATCTATATTACTATTAGCGTTAAGGATCATGGATTAATACTATGATATAGTCCATGAAAAATAGTTTGAAACTATATTTTTAGTATTTATACATGTTTTGGCTTAGCAACTAAGCATATAAAAGAAAATTGCAAAGCATACATGTAGACTTCATATTATCAATTATAATATAATCGATCTGCTAAGAAGTCAGAATTAATATCATATATAAACTCATGATTCCGTTCCAGTTTATTTTGTATCAAATATAAAACCATTTATGGAAAAACAATTTTATTCCTTGTATTAAGTACAGATTTAACATCAGTGAAACATTTTCGTTCCTGGAATACATTTCGTCATAGATTCTTAAAACTATGATTTCATAGATTTAAACACCCATGAATCAAACAAAATTTGATTATAAATATTGGCACTATCTACCTATTTATATAAACAGATCCAAAAAAATGTATAAACAGAATTGATATGTAATATTAATTTTGTTTAATCATAATAATTTTATTTCAGAATTCATTTTGTCAAAACTAGAAAGTTTGGTATTAAAGTAATCCAAGTTCATGATTAATAACATGAAGATCCATAACCAAAAGGAATTCAACAATGAATATCTGATTCATCTAATTGATCAACTGTCAAAATTACTTTCTTTTGATAGAATGAGATATGGGTGTAAATATATACAAATATATAATTTCGTTAAGACAAAACTAATTGAAAAACGTCTTATTGATCTACCCATCAGTAATAAATTTTTTAATTAGGATGAGAAAAATCATTATACGTCAGATTTCAGATACTTCTATCAAACAATTTGATAATGAGTCTGGTGATGTTTAATCATATAAACAGACTAAATCTATGTATGAGTTCATATCCAAATGCTCATGGTTTAATTTCGTAAGATTTAGCAAACAAAATAAAGATCTAATATTGATTCGTATTTTAGATAAAACAATTTTAGTTCAAAAATCAATTCATTCAATAGTCTATAAAAAACTGAGTCAAACCCCTAAAATTAAAATTCAACTCCTATACCTTACAACGAATCATACATTCGAAAACCAAAATCAATGTTCAATACACTATATCTCGCAAAGCTAAGGCTCAGATACCACTGAAGGGAAAGTACGATCAAATCGACATCCCAAATTTGTATATTAACAGTTAAAGACAAAGATCTATTGCTAGAACAGTATATTAAAACTTAATAGATTAGGATTTCATACCTTTGATCTCGAAATCCATGAATCCGATGAAGATGACAGCTATCCTCGAATCTACTAGGCCAACAAGTGCTAGCCCTCTATCGGTGTCCACTGGAATGATTTACTTCTTCAATCGTTTTGAAGAAGATGGTAAACGAGGCATTACTAGCCGCCATGAAATATTTAGGGTTTTGGAATTGTTTTTTTTTTTATTTGGGTAGATCGAAATTTTGATCTGAATTAATTCATTTCCTAAGTGTTGTCGTGTTTTATTTAAAGGAATATCTCCTTAATACAAGCGTTAACCATAGAATAGGAATCGACGAATACTCATTCCAACTTCAAACGAAATCTCTACAAATTGTTATTTTATTTGACCCAAAATTATTCTCCTTTATAACGTTCCATATTGTGTGACCCTATAGCTTATTACAATGTTGCCAATGATTTTAAATCATATTTAAAATCATAATCAGTGATTGGCATCTAGTAATACGTCACGGATACCTAATTTATAATAAAATCAACGATTCGACATAACCTTTTCTGTAACCAATATCTCAATGTAATATAATCCTTTTAACCAGTATATCCAGGATTAAACTCAATACATGGATCATATCATCCTTTTTATAATTTAATCTGTTTTTCTTGATCGATGAATAGACTATTTAAACAAATCGATATTCATGCATTTAACAGTCTCACTCAATCAACAGGCCCATGGATATCACCACAAATATATATATACATACTGTAGGGTTAAATTCCATATAGATCATTTGTAATTTTCATACGATTCGAGATGTGTCCAATAATCACTGTTATCTTTACTTTGTACGAATAACTTTAGATGATATCAAAACACAAATATCCTAGAATAAAACTATAATGATTTCAGGTCTGAGGACCATTACATCACTGTCACTACGATAATAACTTACGATACTGTTAATTATATTCCATGTAGTTATCTCACGGTGGGTCAGCCCCGTATGATATTCTTCAACATATATTTGTGTTTTGATATTAATATCACGTATATTAATGATCAATTAGATGTGATCATCAGTCAATCAACATACAAGTCTCAACACTTTATTGTTGTCCTATATAAACAATAAAACTCGACTAGGGACATTTGAGAATTATAATACTCAGTATATTATATAATCTCAAGTTCAAGTCTTACTCGAACAATATAATTCTGTATTATTATTCTAAGGACTTCTATTACATTAATATTTGTATTACGTTGTAAATACAATATAATAGAATAATATTTATTCCGAATAAAACAATAACATTAATAGTGTTATCAATATCATCAGATGGTAGCCTCTGGGGCATAAACACTAACACCTATCGTACCTTTATATAATTTTTGATCAACATCTTTTGATGTATCTTCTTTACTAAATGCTATATAAGTTGCCATGGGTGTTGGTCTCCCATTAGTATTATGTAAATTATTTTTATTAATTAAATCTCTAGCATATTTTTCTGGATTAATAAATATTTCGTTATTTAGTTGTTTTATTTGTAAGCCTAAAAAGAATGTTAATTCTCCTACATGACTCGTTTCAAATTTTCGTGTCATAATATCTAAAAATTCTTTATTCATTTTATTTTTTGTTGACCTGAAAAATATATTGCCAACAAATATTTGTACTAGTTGAATATCTTTTTTATTTCGTTTAATAAATAATGTATTATCAACTTTACCAATTTTGAAATCAAGTTGAAATAAATACGTCCTTAATATATCATACCAAGCTCTAGGGGCTTGTTTTAATCCATACAATGCTTTCTTTACTTTATATACGCGATCTAGAAATTTTTCATCTTCAAAAAGAGGTGGTTGCTCTACATATATGTAACAGCCCGGAAAATCAGAACCAATTTAAAAATTTTATTTTGGCAATTTCAATGAATTTTGAATATTTAAAATGATTTATTTTAAATAATAATGACGAGAAATTTATTTTGAATAGAATTAGAACGTATATATTTATATGAATCGAAATTAGAATATAAATATTTATTTTAATTATAAAAGGAATTGGAAATGGAGCGGTAGTTTGAAATTTCGATTTTCAAATGAATGTACAGGATTCAAAATAAACCGGATTTTGGTGAAAATATCTTTCCAACAAATCCGAAAAATCAAAATTTCATAGTGGGAATAAAAAGTTATGTCCAATTGAAAATTCAGAATAGTCGCTATGGAAATATAGCCCTTAAAAATAGTCATTTTGCGAACGACCTCCGTTTCAACAAAACCACTGTTGTTGGATCCAGGATGTCAAATTATTGCTAGGTTCCAATATTTATAACTTTTGGAATTAATATGTGAACGTGGCAAAAGAAAACATGTTTTGACAGTTTTAGTTAATTTGGATCGACTAGAAAATGGCCATTTTTCAAACGGTCTTCAAATCCGATGAAATTAGTTTGTTAGGACTGTATTGTCAAAACAAAGCCAAATTTGTTTTTCTGGAATTTGTGGAGTTAGTATGTGGCCCCAGTAAATTGAAACGTGCGTTCAAATTCAATATATAGATTAAAAAAATTATTTTGATGAAAACTGATCGTAACGATGGAATAGGCTAACGGGACATATCCCATTGCGTTCGGAATAGGGGTAATTGGCTAGGGATGATAGTCGGTGGGTTTGATTTCGAGCTCGAATTAAAATCTAACTTTTTGGAAGAGAAAAAAAGTTAATTAAAATATATATATATATTAACATATACCACCCCCCTCTTTCCTTTTCTCCCCCATCCCCATTACTTTCGGTTAACGAAATAATTAAATAAAAACCACGGACCCCCCCTTGATCTCACCGCCCACGCCGCCTCTATCTCATTTAACACGGAAATGCTTCCGGTCTTCCTCCCTAAAAAACTCGTGATCCACACCATGAAACCAGGAGGTTCTTAAGTCAATTTTGTAGAGGATTTCTTGTTCTTCAAATTTGTACGGGCTTGGCCCCCTGACGTTGAGCATCCAATGCGAATCGACGCTCTAAAGTGTCATCGTTCAGCGGCGAAATCCGCCTCCCTCCGGCGATCGAACACGAGGGGGTGGGTGGCAACTGGAAGCTCTCTCTAAGCTCTCCAACGTAGTATAAGCCGATTGTCTTCAAGCTTCATGGTTTTGGCGAAAATTCAAAACCTAGTTTGGAGCGAATGGGTTGAGCAACGGTCTGTATTGATGAAGAAGAAAGGTCCTTTTTAAATTAGTTAATTAAATTATTAATTTACTTTATAAAGTCATTAAAGTATAAATATTGATAACTTTTACATACGATATCGAAATCACATGAAACAGGATCCGTTGTGATCGTGGGGACGAGAGCTTCACATTGAAACTGACCCCGTCTGATTTAGAGCACGTTAGATGTTCGGGCAAATTCAAATCTGAATTGTTCAGAAATTTAGATAAAACTGACGGAGTGGATCTCAATGTGAGAATTTCTCACTAAAATTATTTATGTACACTTATTTATTTTAAAACGCTTATATGAACTGTTTACCGTCGTCTATAGACCACAGACGACTTGTTTGATTGTATTTTGTTGCGAAAATTGATTGTGATGTATAAATGAACTGAATAAATTATATGAACAATAAAAATATCATTTTTATTGCATAAATGAACTGAATATAATATTCATGTGTTGAAATAAATATTTTAGAGTTAAAAACATAATTTTTAACTTGTATATGAATGGAAACAAATATTCATTTAAAAATCGGACGATTTGTCTATTTACACTCATTTCATTGATATTGATTAGGATGATAAATTTTACACATCGCCGAACTACACAAATAAAATTTATTATCTATTGATTGAAACCCCACACGGGTATTGGGATGATATTAGACATACACTAACCCAAATATTTAGTTGTATGTCAATCAATTGGTTGACAAGCTGTGTAAGCATTAAATATTTATATTTAATGCTTATATAGTGTAGAATGCACTTTGGATGATGGTTGATTGTTTATCATGGCTATTGTATACATATGTTGTATGAAATCCATATAAATCACATTATATGGTAATTGACTGTATCTGATTTCAGTTCAGAAAGAATGAATATTTTAAAATATCGAATATTTTAAAATAATGAATATTTTAAAATAATATTTAGTAAAGGATCAAAATACGATTTTGATGTCCGATTTGGGATGGACACGAAAATATCTAAATATATAAAGCCATGTCGATTAGATTAATGCCATTTTGACGTGAAAGATCTTTATATCGATTTTATTCATTTTTATAATGAATATTGAAAAGGAAGTGATTTCAAAATCTAATGTTTTGAACATATTATCATTTATATATCAATGATATGGAATATTCAATTTTGGTTTGAAATTGAATATGAAGTTGAAATCGTTTTGAAATCAAATTTCGAACGATTTATAAAATACGTTTTAAATGGAAATCGACGAAATATATATTACATATAATGGCCAGAATAGAACACACCGCGTCGCGGCCGTTCGCTAATTTCGACCATTGACTTCGAACGGACATTACGGGAGATCTGACTGTCGGATTCCCCTAAAACTAGAACTGTTGGGTTCGTATTGAAAAGAGCTTTCTGGCGTATATAAGGAATTTGAAATGCAATGGTTGGATTTGGAATTATGTCCAAATCAAATTTGGAAAAGGTCGTTATAAGTGCAGTTCGATGACCGTTTATGGAAATCGACTGTATGGGCCTTTATAAAATTATTAAAAATATCAATAATTTGTGTAAAATCATAGTAAATGATTTGAAAAGAATTGGGCTGAAAAAATTCCATATTTGAAAAGGAAAAAATATATTTTTATCGAAATGAACTAGTTATGAACTAGAATTATAATCCAAAATTTTTAAATAATTAAATTGGATTTAAAATGGTTTTAAAATAATCAGAATTTCCAATATATGCATTAGAATGGATTTGAATCGAAATTATCTTCGGAATATTTTGATATTGGATTGCGTGATTATATGGATATTGTGGAGGAATTCAGAAGATATATATATCGTTATTCCAATACGATATTTGTTGGTTTCAGAATTTGATATTGAATATAAGCCGATATATTTTCTATTCAGAGCCTTGTATTTAATAACAAATTGGATTTTGGGTTTGTTGTGAATTGTGTTTTAAATGACACTGTTCTTAAACCCAGTGTGAAAAGAATAAATCTTTTAATTAAGATTTAAAGAAGAATTAACATTTAATTGGAACTGAAAATGGAAAATGAATTGGGTTTATTGTGAACTGTGTTTTAAACGACATTCTTTCTTTAACCCGATTTACAGTGAAAGGTGATTTGGAATTTATAAATCTTTTTATTAAAATTTAACGGGAAATTTCCAAAGTAACATTTTCCAATTTGTATATTAAATTAGAATAGAATGGAATTCAATTGATAATTATCGAAGTGAACTTCTGTGGAGGAAGACTGTAAATACATATGGAATTTAAAAGGCTTTGCCATTATTCCATTTATATTATTAGTCGGATATGGAAATTGGTATCGATTATATATTGATTTATTTTTCCGTGAAGATTCCATAATTAATGGAATGTAATTTTGGTTCATCGTGAATTGTGTTTTAAATAACATTAGTACTTTAACCCATTTAAAGGCAAGATTACATGTATGTCACTGTATTTCGAACTGTATGGTTGATCTCTGCTAAATATATATCTGTTTGGTGGCGGAGAATTTATTCTCTTGTTTAACACCCTTCTCTGAGACGTACGAGCTTAGAGGTTATATATTGGCAGAAATCAATAGTACGGTGTCGATTGTCGATGCGACATGTTTGTGTTTCCAAAGTTAAATAATCATTAATACTGATTTTTGGGAAGATTAAAACTAAGTGGAGTTTTAATGAATCTTTAAATAGATTGAAAAAGGGAATGTGATAATTTAAATTATCAAATTTGGGAAATGATAGAGAATGGAGTATCACCAGTTTTGCTCCTAACGATAGTTAAATCTTTAATTAGATTTGAATGGGAAATGGTAATTAATTTTACCAATAAGACCGTGGTGTTAGTTATGGAGTATTATCAGTTTTGCTCCATGGGATGAATAGGTTGGGATTGGGAAATAAAACAAATGATTACTTTTGTAAGGTGCGCTAATCCCGACTAGTTTGAAAACCATAACATGGTTTGAATTGACATCCAAAGGAAGATTAAAGATTAAATTTAAAGAATTTATCTTTGATAAAATTAATGGGAACCTTTCCCAAAGTATATGAATATTTGAATAAAAGAATATTCAGAATTGGAATGAGGCGTATGTTGTGTTTTTATAGCACTTGTTTATGATATACACGAGTTATTCAAAAAGGCCAGGTTTATACCCATTCTGAATAACTGATTTAACGATAAGTCGACGATGAAGATGGTGGTTAAAGACCGGAGGTCTTCACATCGTTTGGATGATTACTGATGTCTTGATTGGGCTGTACACCCAAGACAAGGTAATAAGTGGTGATCGTCCAGATGTACTTGGAGATCGAACGGATATGCGAGGACCTCTCTCCTATATTGGACATATGGGACGAGGAATAAGGTGCCTCAATTTCGTTCAGACCCAGAACGAACTTGCAAATAGATGTGTGTCTGACATTGGATTTTATTCTATGTTGATTGATTTCTAATAAATATATATCTATTTGGCAGCGGAAAATTTATTATCTTGCTTAACTCCCTTATCTGAGACGTACAAGCTCAGAGGTTATATATCGATAGACATCAGTTGCATGGCGTGAATTGCCAGTGTGACATGCTGAGATGCAGATGATCAAGGCTTTTGTTGAAAATCAGAGTCTTGTGGTTGATGATCAAAGCATAGCTTTAATATAACATCACTTTGTGTATAGTGTTAATTCGCGAGCCTCACACCTTGGTATGAGTCAAAAACGGGATAAGGACCGTTAGGAGAACATGATGTTTCTTTCTAGCTTTGGGTGGTGTCATCGTTTTGCAAGCCCTGGCATTGTTATATTTTTACATATGTGGTTGTTGGAATGCGAGGCGCCCCGGATATATCGGTCTCTACGGAGCCGATGGAAAGGTCCGATAGGACTGGGAAATGTGGGATCAGGAATAACTAATCCTTAAATGTAAGGGAGGACTGGCCCAGCCGATTCCAGGGATTACCCATAGTGTGTAGTCATGAGACATTTGCTAGAGTGTCTCGAAGCGGAAAGGAGTATATCCCTTGCCTAGACTCGTGACGAAAATTCAATTTCCAATACATGACATTTCGGTTTTATTTGTAGAGCCTGGTATGGCTACATGATAGATGGTACCCATGCCGCCTATGATTGGTACGTTTATATCTGAAGTTGATTTCTTCACTTATAGTAATAATAAAAGATTAAATTTCGCTTATCAAGCATTATTTGGCTATTATAAGGTAAAACCCTATCCTACGGCTTGCGTTGCATTGCGTGACGGGACCTCGGTCTTGTAATCGCTTCACTTACTTTAATTAGCATTGCACTGTTGTTTTATGCACTGGTATTTATGGGGGATAAACCCGTTCCTTGTTATATGGCGTCGTCCCGTGATTTGCCAAACTTTATAATCAAATTAATAAATGTTTTAGTTCTCACACCAGTCACATGACTGACCTGGAGTTTATTGTTTTAACCTAAACTCTGGGTGCCCCTATTTTCCACACGGGCAGCTATTAGTTTTGGTTTCGTAGATTTATATTCATAGGATCCTAGTTTACAGCTGGAACGATATTCGGAAAGCTCTGTATCCATATATTTGTTTCAGTTGTGTTATGTACTATTTTTCCGCTGCATTGTTATTTAAATCTCTGATATTTCTGTGATGTATAATATTTATTCATACCTTGTGTATTCTTGTACTCTGATGTAAATTGTTGTGATAAGCAATGAAATATTCTTCTGTTTGTGTTCTGATTTGTTGTGTTCTCAACTCAAACCGGGCTTTCCTTCACAAGAGGTTCGGGTCGTGTCAATATACGTCTTCTTTAGCATATCCAATTAAAAAGGCACTTTTAACATCCATTTGATATAATTTGAAATTATTATGATTAGAGAAAGCTAGTAATATCCTAATTTCTTCTAATCATGCTACAAGGGAAAACATTTCATCATAATTTATTCCCTCTTCTTAAGTAAATCCTTGTGCTACTAAGCGTGTTTTATTTCTTATTACCTCACCATGTTCATTCATTTTAGTATTATAAACCCATTTAGTTCCAATTACAATTTTATCCTATGGTCTAGGAACAAGTTCTCATACATCATTCGTGGTTAATCGATACAATTCCTCTTGTATAGCAAAGATCCATGAATCAACAAATGGTGCTTCCTTTGGATTCTTAGGTTTAATAATTGAGATAAAACCTAAATTACTCATGTTATTTAATTGATTTCTAGCCCTAACAATAGATTCAATATCTCCTAAGATATTTTATACATGGTGATCTCTTAATAATCTAATTCTTTTTTTTCCATTGTTTGATTCATTAATTTCATTTTCACATTCATCTTCATTGTTTTGTGTTATATTTTTATATTTTTTGTCAAAGAATATATTTAAAGTTTCTTCTATAGTATTAATTCTTTTATTAAAAACCCTATATGCTCTAATTCTTTCTGAATACCCAATAGATATTCATTAATCATATTTTGGGTAAGATTTGTCTAAATTTTCTTTAGTATTAAGAATAAAACATTTACTTCCAAATATTGTAAAATATGATACTTTTGGTTTCTTATTATACAAAAGTACATATGGTTTTTTATGAGTTAAGGGTCTTATCGAAATTCTATTTAGTATATAATGGCTGTTGCAACTGCCTATGCCCAAAAATTTCTTGGTAGGTTACTATCCGATAACATAGTTCTCACACACTCTTGTATTGACCTATTTTACATTTCACTACCCCATTTTGTTCAGGATTTATTGGGAATGAAAAATTATAGGTTATTCCCTTTTTATTACAAAACCTTTCAAAATTTCCATTTTCGGACTCTCCACCATGGTCACTACGTACTATTTTGATTTTTAAAAGTAATAAATTTTAAATTCTTTTAGCAAATGTTTTGAACTGATCAAAAGATTCACTTTTATTTTTAAGAAATAATGCCCAACTGAATCTAGAGAAATCAACAATTATTACATAAACATATCAATTATGACTTATTAATTGAGTTTGGGATAAACCGAACAGATCCATATGAATTAACTCTAATGGTTTTAAGGTTGTAATTTCCTCATTTTATTTAAATGAACTTCTTTTTAATTTAACGAGCTAACAAGCATCACTTAGAATATTTACTTTAAATTACATTTTGGGTAATCCTCTAATTGAATCTAACTTTGAAATCCTAGAAATATGTTTGAAGTTTATATGTCCAAATCTCTTATGCCAAATCCAAGGGCCATTTGTACTAGCCATAAGACATAGATTATCATTAGAAATTTTCGTACTTAATATATAGATGTTTTTCCTCCTATCTCCTTCAAATATTACTTTCGAATTCTTATATCCTATAAAATATTTATCTTTTTCAAAATTGATTTTATAACCTCTATCGCAAAGTTGACTTATACTTAGTGGGTTATGTTTTAGATTCCTAATTAATAAAACATCAGAAATAGTAGGAGTTTAGAATTATCGACATTGCTGATGCCAACTATATATCCTTTGGAATCATCACCGAAGTTGACCATTCCTCCATCTTCATATACTAGATTATTCAGTAATTCTGGATTTCTCGTCATATGCCTTGAACATCCACTATCCAATATCAATTTTTCCTTTTTGATTCCACCATTTGACCATCAGAATATGAATTTTCAACAGCCATGTAACACACCTTTTCAGAATTTGAATTTTCAATATCCATGTAACACACCTTTTCCTGTTCCGAATAATAATACAATAGATCACTTGATTTTTCAACATAATTTAATGCGGACTCTTAAAACATTGATGCAGCGCATAAGTTAGAACTAGTGTTATATAACTTTTCAAAATTTGCCATTTAATATTTTCAAAACTCAGATGATGAATGTTTTGAAAACCTATGCACTAATACCAATTGTTAGGGATTGCAGAATGCAGATCTTAAAGCAAAACTAATATTCGAGGGGGATAAATAGTGTTTGTAAGGAATTTATGGAAATTTTAAATTTATTTGATCTATTGTATGAATAACACACAGAATATCACACCTGAAAATATCACAGATACAGAAACAATCACAGACACAGAGATAGATAAATATAAAATGCAGAAAAGGAAAGAACTCAACATATTTTATACTAGTTCAGGTTACTCCTACGTCTAGTCCCATGCAAGGCTGGATCACGTAGAGTTTTATTATTATCAATATCCAAGTACATCCCCCTTGATTTCATGGCTACAAGGTGACACAAACCATATCCCCGCTGCACAGTGGCAAGGTCTGTCTTTGGAATATCACGCATCAATCACATCGGCATATTACAAAATATAGCATAAAACATAAAATCAGAGAATAATTTACATCATATCATAACAGCGGAAATCATCAACGTCATAGTCATCATAAGAGTTACACAGATACAGGATCCCACTTAGTACATAACAAGCTTCATCAAGTAGAAAATAAGTCTATAGCGGAATCAAATATAAACATGCATAAAATAGTGCTCAAGAGTACAAAAGAAATGGTAAAATACAAGTCTTCATCTTCAACCCAAAAGAGCACATAATGCTACGGTGCGTATCCAACATAAAGCCCATCACATGTTCACTTGGCCGCCCATGTAAAAATAGGGGCACCCGAGTTTGCAAGAGAAAAACAAACTACGAGTCGGTCATGAAACTGGTATGAGAAATCCTGCAGTTACTCAACTTATTTAAGAATAAGGCAAATCACAGGACCATGCTGTGTGTCACGGAACGGGTTTACTCCATTGGATTGCCAGTGCATGAAATAAAATAAATCAAGTAAACAACGTAATGCTTTTGGAAACATGGAGCTGTTATAAGACTCAAGTCCCATCACACAATGCAATGCAAGCCGGGGGATAGAGTTTTACATTATAATGGCAAAAAATGCTTGATACGCATAAAACAAAATCATTTGATATTATTATTAATGTCTAGATGTTTTATAAGAAATTTCAACATAAATGTATCAATCTTAGACGGCATAAAACCCCATCCTATTATGTCACCATATAGGTTTACAATTAAAAACTCGCAATGTCGTATTAGAATTTGGGTTTCTGTCATGAGTCAAGGCAAGGGAAGGCTCTTTACTGGTTTCCAGACACTCTCGAAAATGCCTCAACACTTAGACTCTGGTGAGCCCTTGGATCTTCAGGGTCGGTCCACTCTTACTTTTTTTGATTAGTTTTTTCTGAAAAATATGTTTCCCAGTCCTATCGGACCTATCACTCGAGCCCTTTAGTCGTCTTTATATCCGAGGAGCCTCCCAATCCATCAACCACATAAGTAAAAATTGTTTGGACTCCATACCATGACACCACTTCTAGCTAGAAAGAAACGCAAGCACTCCCTGCGGTCTTTATCCCGTTTTAGACACATACCTGGGTGTGAGGCTCGCGAATTAACGCTATACACAAAGTTATGCTAATTAAAGTCGTGCTTTGATCATCATCCACAAGACTTTGCTTTTCAACAAAAGGTTTGATCATTTTTATCTTAGCATGCCACATTGTCAATCCATATCATGTCACTGTTTCCACCAACATATAACCTCTAAACTCGTCATCCCAGAAAAGGGTGTTAAGAAAGAGAATAAATTCTCCACCACCAAACACACACACACACACACACACACACACACATATATATATATATATATAGTAGAGATCAACAACATAGCACATAATACAATGTCAAACATACAATCAATTCATATGTCCGTTCAGGGTTTGAATGAAACCGGAGGCACCTTATTCCTCATCCCATATGTCCAATACAGGAGAGAGGTCCTCGCATATCCAAATAATCAACAAGTACGTCCGGACAACTACCACTATAACCTTTTCAACGGAGCTACCCATATCGAAGGCATCAGTAGCAATCCATTTGATGTGAAGATTGGCGATCTTACACCGTCTTCATTTCTTTTAGTCGTCATTTAATTATTTGAAATGAGAATTAACTCGGTCTTTTCAAATAATTCTCTCATATATAAATCAAATCAAATTCTTTCCATTGGCTAAGTTACTGGCCTTCATAATTCATTTCGCTACCTTATATTGAAAGGCTTAATCGAGGATTTAATTCAGTTGTCGAATTAAATACTTTGTCACAATATAGCTAAAATTCATTTATTAAGTTTTCATACCAAATCATATTTAACAATTTTCATTTTTATAATCCAATCATAATTGGTTTACTGACGTTCTAAATTGCTTATTTTAATTTAAGTCGATTTTTTTGCTATTTATATATATATATATAGCTCAATTTGGCCGAATGACGTTTCGGGTAATTTGATTGCACTCGCGTTTTTTTCCCTCGATCTTGAATTTAACATTTCTTAATATCTAACTGACAAATCTTGACATATTATTATCGTTGGAATGATCTTTTCGAGACGAACGAAGCACAACTTGTGACGGCCCACCCCGCACCAGCCGACATTTCCAATGAAAGTGCGTTGTGCTAATACCAGACTAGCACGGAACGGTCACCAAAGAAAGAAAAAGAAAGGAATTTGAACTAACAAGGAACCTATAGAATGTCTCACAGCGCATGGGATAAAATATAATAATAACATAACCTTGACAAAAAAACAGGCGAGGCCGTGCATAAGCTGAAAACTAAACCATCATAGCAGCGGAAATACAAAATACAACTTATCATCCAAACAATCATTACTACAACTTTGAAATACTGTCTCTAAAACAAAAGAAAGAGGTACACTACTAATGCCCAAAGTAGTGACCAGCAACAACACATGGAGAATATATATATATAATCATACGTGGGAGCCTCCTGCTCATCTCCGGTACAAATACTCGTGCATAATCACCAGATCTATCTCTATTCTGCCCGTTTAAGAGCACCCCGAGTAATAAGAAGAGATATATAACTCTGGGTCAGACAAAAGTCGGGTATGAGCGATAAGCAGCAAAAACAGAACAATAACAGGTATACATAACCATACCTGAACCTGAACCTGCAACCAAAGAGTTAGCACACAAGATGTACAATACTTTAGTGACACTAACATATGGTGTAAAGATACAGGGGTGTGTGTGTGTCATGGTGATATCAAACAATCAAGCATAGCAACCATCCTTACATCTCTCACTCAGTGCGTAAAGCATACGATATCCACTGCTTTGACCACCCAAATCCTTTGTTATGATCACTCTACACCATGGAGTCATGATGGCTCCACTGTACTGATCCATAGCCACAAATCCCTTGCTATTTCCACTCTGCCCCATGAAGTCATGACGACTCCACTGCACTGGATCATATCTATGTTACGATCACTCTGCCTCATGGAGTAAAAACTACCCCACTGCACTGATCCGTAGCCTAACATCCGTCTTGGCGGTGAATCAAAGTTATGGACGTCGACAACCCCTTAGCACACGTCACGCAGCAAAGCCCAACTCATGAAGTTAACTCGATGGTTCCCAACTAGATACTGATTTCTACTTCCTATTTGGACTGCCTTTGCATCTCGGGTTTTGATCTTCATCCCCGTTCGTGACTCTTCAGCTCGGCTCAAGATCCTCGAAGTACGTCTTGTCATGCTCTTGCCTGGTTTGCGGTTCATGATGACCATGGTGGCTCAGCTCGTGATGGCCCCTAAACTTTGGTTCGTGGTTCGCTGTTCGCCCCTTCCTCCGGTTTGTGGCTCTGGACTTGTGACCTCGGTTCGGGCTCGTGCTCCACTTCGATTCGTGATGCTTTATCCGATCCAACTCGTGGTACTTCTCTCGTTATGGTTCGTGGTGCTCCCTTTGGTCCGGTTCATGGTGTCTCGTGGGAAGGTCATTTTGTCAGTCCTAGGTCACGAGTAGGGTCAAGTCGTGATAGCAGTTCGGGTCAAGAAGGTGTCTCACGAACGGGATTCTGCACTATGGCCTACAACTTTTCCAACAAGCAATTTACGCCATACGACGACGTTTTTGACCAATCTAACAGTTCTAGGCAATAACAAATCGTTCCAAACAGTAATAGCAACACGTATAATCAACCATGAACACCAAACTAACAATTTAACATTTCAATATGGATCAAACATACCCAAGAACCCAAATTTTCCCCTTAATCATGCTTAACCATAACTTATGATACGATTAGGAAAAATATCCCAATTAACCCAAATTTCTAACAGAGGCTTAAAATAATATTTAAGAATTTCTAAACATTTTTCCAGAATTTAATCACGTATAATTTTGTTACTTAGCAATAATCACCTGTAATTAACCGTAATTAGTGAAAAACAATGCCAATCACTAAACTTAGCCACAAATTAATCTTAGATCTGAACTTTGCTACTGTTATAGGTCGAATTCCAATGCTTAATAGCTGCCCCAACTCTGATTTTCCACTTTGACTTCCTTGGTTTGGTGTAGATTAAGTTAATACACGATTAAACAGTGATCTGGGATGAATTTAGAAAGTGGAGGCCACTGTTAGGGTTTCTAAGAGGTAAATGGCGGCTGGAAAACTGAAATAGAATGAAAACCTAACTCATTTCAGCCTCCCCATAACCCTAATCCTTAAATGGGTTATGGGCCCATTTGCTAATTACCATAATCAGCCCACTTAAGCAGTTTTTCACCTTCTAAAATTTGTTTTAGCCATATATCTCAAACGGTGAGTCTGTTTGGCTATTATGACCACTCTACAGAAATGTAAACCATCATCTGAATTCAATGAAAGTGGTTTCAGATCAAAACTCCTTACCAATCAAAAGTTATGGCCGAAACAAGATCAGTTAGAGGCAAAACGGTCATTTAAAAATCGGCAAAAATCGTGAACATGGTAAATGACCCCAATAGTCGTTTCCCAAAGTTACACGACTATATGACCTCATACGAAAAAGAAATAAATATTCTACGATCCTCTGATGCGTAGAATGCGGGTCGTTACACTCTCTCCCCTTCAGAAATTTCGCCCCTGAAATTCCTCAACTAAGAAACAAACAATGGGTCCCGCATGCCTACCAACTATATCTCTCAATCAAACATACAAAATAGACAAAACAAACATATCCTTGCATGTGGAAAGACTAAATCGAAATGAAAATCTTACCAGGCAAAGAGTTCTGGATACGTCTCCTTAATGCTCTCCTCTTTCTCCCAAGTACAGTCAGTCTCATCCCCGCCCCACTGAACCTTAACTAGATTCATTGCTTTCCTTCGACGTTTCTTCGTATCATGCTCAACAATATGAATCGGCTTGCGGCTCCCAACCGCCTCAGGTTTTACCTCGGTGTCATCCAACTGATCAGGTGAAATAGCTACATCGTGGTCGTGCATGAATTTCCTTAACTGGAAAACAAGAAATACGTTATGAACTCCCACCATCTTGTCCGGCAAACTCAACTTTATATGACAAATTCCCAACTAGCTCGAGAACTTGGAATGGGCCAACAAATCTTGGTGCTAACTTGCCTTTCCTACCAAATCTAATCGTGCTCTTTAACGGAGAAATCTTGACAAACACCAAGTCTTCAATGGAGAATTTTAAATCTCTTCTCCTCTTATGAGCATAACTCTTCTGTCTATCTTAAGAAGCCTTCATTCGCTGTCGGATAACCCTGATCTTTTATGTGGTTTCTCTTATCACATCTGGCCCAAGCACAAACTTCTCACCGGTTTCCAACTAACATGATGGTGAGTTGCATGGTCTTCCATACAAAGCTTCAAATGGAGCCATATCGACACTGGACTGATAACTATTATTATATGCGAATTCAACAAATGGTTATCCCATGACCCTCCAAAATCTAATATGCAAGCTCTCAAGAGATCTACTAATACTCGATTTACCCTCTCTGTTTGAACGTTGGTTTGAGCATGGTATGTGGTACTGAGATGTAATTCTGATCCTAAAGCCTCTTATAAGATCTACCAAAATCCACTAGTAAACAAAGGATCGCGGTCGCTCATAATGCCTTTGGGTATTCCATGAAATCTCACTACCCACCTCATATACAGTTCCACTAACTTAGCTGCCGTTCTGTTCGACTTGACCAGTATGAACCTAGCACTCTAGGTCAATTGGTCCACAATCACTCAAATGCTATCATGGCCCGATCTAGTCCTTGGCAGACCATCAACGAAATCCATTGAAACTAGTTCCCATTTCCGTTTGGGAATTTCCAGCGGTTGCAACAAACCACTTGGCTTCTTTTGCTTGGCTTTAACTAGCCGGCAATTCATGCATTTGGATATAAACTTCCCAAGTTCTCTTTTTATCCCTTCCCAGTAGTAGGTCTGCTTTATGTCTCGATACATTTTGTTACCACTGGGATGTATAGTCAGTTTTGAGTGATGACATTCTCTAATTACTTCATCTCTCAATCTATTTACATTTGGCAAAACTAGTCTCCCATTCTTTCTGAGCCATCCATCTGGATCAAGCCCATACTTGTTCATCTCCCCGTCGATACCCATCTCTAACTTGCAGATGATTTCCAGTAGGTTAGGATCGTCCCTCTGACTGGAACCAATCCGCTCAATCAAAGTGGGTTTGATCGTCAAACTTGCTAACATCTCTGGATCCAGTTCGCACTTTTGTCTGAAATCATACCCTGCGATATACTCCAGTTGCTTCTATTCAAGAAACATAATCCCGAAATTGGCATGTCTCCTACTTAATGCAACGGCTACCGCATTGCCTTTTCCAGGTGTATATGCGATATCAAAATCATACGAAGCCAAGAACTCTAACCGTCTCTGTTGACGAAGATTTAAATCCTTTTGGGAGAAAAGATAATTTAACGATTTATGATCAGTAAACAACTCGAATCTTTCTCCTAAGAGATAATGTCTTCACATCTTCAACGTGAACACAATCACTGCCAATTCCAAATCGTGGATAAGGTATCTTTTCTTATGCGGTTTCAGTTGCTGACTTGCATAAGCTACGACCCTACCTCCTTGCATCAATACAACCCCTAGTCCGATACCACATGCATCGGTGTATACTATCATCTCTTCATTTCCTTTAGGAATGACTAATACTGGTGCACACGTCAACTTTTCCTTTAGACTCTTGAATGCATTTTCGCACCTTTCTTACCAAAAAAAGCTTGATTCTTCTTAGTCAACTGAGTCAATGGCGCTGCTATCTTAGAGAAGTCCTGGATAAACTTACGGTAATATCCAGCTAACCCCAAGAAACTTCTTATGTCTGTTACATTCTTGGACGTAGGCCAATCTTGTACCGTAGCCACCTTCGCAGGGTCCATGGCAATACCATTCTCTGAAACAACATGGCCCAAGAATCTCACTTCCCTCCTCAGAAGTGACACATAGAAAACTATGCTTTTGATTGGTGTTTTCTCAAAACCACCATTACTATCCTCGAATGTTCCTTATGCTCCTCCTCTATCCTCGAATAAACAAGTATATCGTCCACGAACACAAGAACAAACTTATTCAATTGATCTCTGAATACCATATTCATAAGATCCAAAAAATATACTGGTGCATTGGTCAACCCGAGTGGCATGGCCAACCATTCATAGAATCCAAAAGGCATCCGAAATGTCGTTCTAGCTATACTCTCAGCTTCCACCCTAAGCTAATGAAAACCTATCGCGAGATCCAATTGGGAGAACACTCTCGCGCCACTCAACTGATCAAACAAATCATCTATCCACGGTAAAGGTTACTTATTCTTCCTCATCACCATATTCAACTCGCGGTAGTCCACACACAATCGAAGGAAAACATCTGCATTGGTAGCAAACACAACTGGTTATTCCCACTCGGAAACACTTCTTCGGATAAATCCCTTCTTCAAAAGATCACTTACTTGCACCCCGAGCTCTTGCTGCTCCCTTGGTGCCATATGACAAAGTGGCATCACTATAGGTCTAGCATCTTTCACTCAATCAATACGGAACTCAATCTCTCGGTGTGGTGGAAGTCTGGTCACTTCCCCGAAGATGTATGGATACTGGCCAGCAATGGGAACTCCTGCTAACTCATCCTGCGGGATATCGAGGGAATTTAGAAAACTATCCATCACCTCATCACTAGGTAGGCCACCAAACACTACCCTCCGCCCATCATCCGCCCTAATAGTCACTGAAAACCCCTCATATTCTACCACCACCCCCATATCTTTGGAGTCAATCAACTCCCAAAATAATGCCAAACCCAGTAAAGCCCAAAAAAAGCAATCACAAGCAAACATACATCCATGACTCGATAAGACCAAATTTCGACAAATTATACTAAAGCTAGTCAAACCACCAATCGGGTTCGTCACCGATAAAGGTCTATCGACTATCTTGGGTTCCAATCCCAACCCAAACCACCAATCGGGTTCGTCACCGATAAAGGTCTATCGACTATCTTGGGTTCCAATCCCAACCTATCTACCAGGTCATCGGATAAGAAGGAACGGGAAGCCCGAGTATCAAACAATACTCGAACAGGAACATAATAAACAGAAAGCATACCTTGAATGACAACATTCTTTCCTTTCTCCGCTGCAGTTGAGGCATTCCACGAAGAAGGAACAACATTAATAGCAAATGCTTTCACAATCTGCTTCTCTTTGGGGGTTGCGGACATTTATCCTTATGATGTCCCACTTGGCCGCAGCTGAAGCACTTCATGTCTGTTGGCTTTACTCGACATTCTTTAGCATAATGGCCCTTCTTGCCACATTTAAAGCACTCAGCATCTTTCTTACTCTTCTTCTGACCATCCTTAGTCTGATTCTGTTTCCTTTTGTTCTGAGAATTATTCTTGCCTTCACCACTTACCTGCGGCTTTGGCCCTTCTGCAGATGCAACGACGACTTCAGCCTTGCGCTTAGGATAAAGGCTCTCTGATCTCAACGCTTTCCCAACAATCAATTCAAAAGTCTCATTAATACGGTTTATAATCCTTTCCCCCAAGTACTGATCTAAGTCTGTTATGAACTTCTCATTCTACTTCTCGGGAGTGTCGATAAGAGATAATCCATACTTCGATAAAGTATCAAACTCAGCAATATACTCCGAGACTGCCTTACCATTCTGTTTATGCTCTAAGAACTTCCTAAATAACTTAGACTTCTGAGCAGTTGGGATAAACTTATCACTAAATCGGGCCTTGAA
This sequence comes from Allium sativum, assembly GCA_030737875.1. Taxonomy (NCBI): domain Eukaryota; kingdom Viridiplantae; phylum Streptophyta; class Magnoliopsida; order Asparagales; family Amaryllidaceae; genus Allium; species Allium sativum. Next base: position 81,830,136 of record CM060909.1, read on the forward strand.
CTGATCCCAAGTAACTTGATCCTCAGGGGTAGCTGCCTTAATAGCATTCCACTAATTCATTGCACGTCCTTGCAGCTGACGGGATGCTAGCCTTCTCTTCATCGCATACTCGATATCCAAGTCTTCAAAGATGCACTCATAGCTATCCAACCAATCATGAAATTTTGTAGCCGATTCCGTTCCGTGGAACGGCTTCCCACCAAGACTAGTGTAGTCTTTCCAGAGCTTGGTGAAATTGGCCCTAGGCACCTACACCACTGCACCACCACTATTTGCAACATTAGGAGCTGCCCTCTAGACATCCCTAAGCATCTCTCTCATGAAGTCATTGAACATCGTCCTCATATCAGGAGCATTCCTATTATTGGATCGTGATCCAGTATTCCTCGTATATCGTCTCATCGTTCAATCTGTAAGGAAAAACAATTAACCATCTCTTCAGTGGCGCTAATGCAGTGCGACTCCATCCTTAGATATACTAGTAGTATATATATAGCTTTTGAAAACCAAAATATCACAAATGCGCGCTCTCATATACGTATTATCTATCCCTGGTGTCTTTCCCTAGGTTAATAATGCAACCTGGCTCTGATACCAAGTGTGATAGCCCGCCCCGCACCAGTCGACATTTCCAATGAAAGTGCGCTATGCCAATGCCCGACTAGCACGGAATGTTCGCCAAAGAAAGAAAAAGAAAGGAATTTGGACTAATAAGGAACCTGTAGAATATCTCACAGTGCATGAGATAAAATATAATAATAACGTAACCTTGACGTAAAACGGGTGAGACAGGGCATAAGCTGAAAACTAAACCATTATGGCAGCGGAAATCCAAAATACAGCTTATCATCCAAACCATCATTATTACAACTTTGAAATACTGTCTCTAAAACAAAAGAAAGAGGTACACTACTAATGCCCAAAGTAGTGACCAGCAACAACACAGGGAGAATATATATATATACACACACATACATACATGCATCATACGTGGGAGCCTCCTGCTCGTCTCTGGTACATCTACTCGTGCATAATCACCTGACCTGTCTCTAGTCTGCCCATTTAAGAGCACACAGAGTAATAAGAAGAGACATAAAACTATGGTTCAGACAAAAGTCTGGTATGAGCGATAAGCAGCAAAAACAGAACAATTACAGGTATACATAACCATACCTGAACCTGGACCTGTAACCAAAGAGTTAGCACACAAGATGTACAATACTTTTAGGTGAAACTAACATATGGTGTACAGATACGGGGGAGGGGGTATGCGTGTCATGGTGATATCAAACAATCAAGCATAGCAACCATCCTTACATCTCTCACTCAGTGCGTAAAGAATACGATATCCACTGCTTTGACCACCCAAATCCGTTGCTATGATCACTCTACGCCACGGAGTCATGATTATTCCACTACACTGATCCATAGCCACTAATCCCTTGCTTTGTCCACTCTGCCTGATGAAGTCATGACGAATCAACTGCACTGGCTCATAGCCATGCTACGATCACTCTGCCCCATGGAGTATTAACTACCCCACTGCACTGATCCGTAGCCTAACATCCGTCTTGGCGGTGAATCAAAGTTATGGACGTCGATAACCCCTTAACACACGTCCCGCAACAAAGCCCAACTCATGAAGTTAACTCGTTGGTTCCCAACTGGATCCTGAGTTATACTTCCTATTTGGACTACCTTTACATCTCGGGTTTTGGTCTTCATCCCCGTTCGTTACTTTTCAGCTCGGCTCAAGATCCTCAAAGTACGGCTCGTCATGCTCCGGCCCGGTTCGCGGTTCGTGATGACCATGGTGGCTTAGCTCGTGATGACCCCCAAACTCCGGTTCGTGGTTCACAGTTCGCCCCTTCCTCCAGTTCGGACTCTGGACTTATGGCCTCGATTCGAGCTCATGCTCCACTTCGATTCGTGATGCTTTATCCGATCCGACTCGTGGTACTTCTCTCACCATGGTTCATGGTGCTCCCTTTGGTCCGGTTCGTGGTGTCTCGTGGGCAGGTCGGTTCTTGAGTCCCAGGTCACGAGTGGGGTCAATTCGTGATCACAGTTCGGGTCGCGGAGGTGTCTCACGAACGAGATTCGGCACTATGGCCTGCAACTTTTCCACCAAGCAATTTACGCCTTACGACGGCGTTTTTGACCAATCTAACAGTTCTAGGCAATCACAAGTCAATCCAAACAGTAATAGCAACATGTATAATCAATCGTAAACACCAAACCAACAATTTATCATGTCAATATGGATCAAACATACCCAAAAACCCATATTTTCCCCTTAATCATGCTTAATCATAACTTATGATAGGATTAGCAAAAATATCCAAATTAACCCAAATTTGTAACAGGCTTAAAACAATATTTAAGAATTCATAAACATTTTTCCAGAATTTAATCATGTATAATTTTGTTAATTAACGTTAATCATCCCTAATTAGCCGTAATTAGTGAAAAACAATGCAAATCACTCACCATGGCCATAAATTAATTTTAGATCTGAACTTTGCTACTGTTATATGTAGAATTCCAATGCTTAGCAATAGTCCCAAATCTAATTTTCCACTAGACTTCCTTGATTTGGTGTAGATTAAGCTAATTCGCGTTTAAACGGTGATTTGGGATGAATTTAGAAAGTGGAGGCCATTGTTAGGGATTTTAAGAGGTAAATAGAGGCTAGAAAACTGAAATAAAATGAAAACCTAACACATTTCAGCACCCCCATAACCCTAATCCCAAATGAGTTATGGGCCAATTTGCAAATTATCCTAATCAGCCCACTTAAGCAGTTTTTCACCTTCTAAATCTTGTTTCAGCCATATCTCCCAGACCGTGAGTCTGTTTGGCTAATGTGACCACTCTACGGAAATGTAAACCATCATCCAAATCCAATGGAAATGGTTTCAGATCAAAAATCCTTACCAATCAAAATTTATGGCCAAAACAAGATCAGCTAGGGTAAAACAGTCATTTAAAAATCAGCAAAAATCGTGAACATGGTAAAAGACCCCAATAGCTGTTTCCCAAAGTTACACGACTATACGACCTCATACGAAAAAGAAATAAATATTCTATGATCCTCCGATGCATAGAATGCGGGTCATTACACTACTAATTTCAGGAAAATATGATGGTCGGATCTTTCAGTATACTTGTTTAAAATTACGAGTCAAAAATGTGAACTACCGTTGCGCGATTCGTTTAATTTACTTTATATTTTACTGCATAAAAATATTATTCATTAATTGACTTCCAAACTATTTGATTGACTAAATATTTGGCTAACGCCTTTAAATTTCGGAAAATTTCGCCATAACCTCCATCGGACGGAGGGCTAGGAAAAATCATATATGACCTAGAAAGGCACTAATAAATCACAGTATATCCATAAAAGCTATGTACACTGAGAGATGTGAAAAAATAAATCATCTCAAAGCCTGTGTGGGACTTAAAAATCATATGAACAACCATTGTGTCTGACATGTCACCCCTAGGCAATGTGTACAATTTTATTACCCCAATCCCCAGGTACCGTAACTATGCAAGAGTGACGTGTATATTTCTATCATTTCCTGACTTGTGTAGGGTTTATTATTAAATCTGGCAAATCTACTTATGGGTTTAATTTAGCCCAAATCATGTTATCTACTCACATCTGATCAATATGCAATATACTTGGCCTCCAATTATATGTTCTCGTCGTACAGCATCAAATAAATGAATACAACGCGGTTCACATCATATATGCATCAAGCAGCTACATGATTATATGGGTATGTTGGGCTATGCTTATGTTGTGTAGTCCAATACCTACTTTCTATCACATGGTGCTATTTAATTAATCCAGAAACCATCACACACATCCAATGCACACACAGTAGTCATAAATAAATAAATACTCAACATCCAATGCCATTTAAGGTGCCACAAGTGTCCATCCACATAGTATGAATTGCTAGTGTCACATATTCATACGACGCTTCTAATGCAAATGATTTGTGAATAGTTCAAGTGTTGAACTTGCAAAAATATGTATGCATGCTGTACGGATATAAACAAACAAGATTAAATATTTTTAGTCACCACTATTTAATCAAATAAATTAACTTCACTTATTTTGCCAATTCTAGTTTGGAGCAGATTTACATATTCACTTACCTAATGATTAAAATTAATAATTTTACATCGTTAGTCACTTACTAAAATCCTAATAAATTTTATTACTTTGTAGTTAATTTTATTTATTTTATTCTTGTTGCAATCTCATGATATCAATATGGTTTTATTTACATATCATGCATGTAATCTACATCGCACACATTAGTTAAAAATCACATTTTTAACTAACAAAAAATTATTTCAAGTCAAATACTAGTTGAAAATCACATTTTTAACTTACTGAAAATTATTTCATGTCATATACTAGTTAAGAATCACATTTTTAACTTACTAAATATTATTTCATGATTCATTAACTTATCTAACCCCTTTCTAAATTAAATTCAGATATCTCACCGAAAGTTCCACTCTGTCAACTCTTTAAATGTGGAAGAATGTGACTACTCCAAGCTCTAATGCTTGTCTACGCTTGATGGGGATGCATTCAGGCACGAATGGAGCACCAAATCTTCACCTCTCATTTGTCTTGATCTTTAGCGGTGAATGGAGATAGTATTGGCGAGTTTAAAGTAGCGTAGAGGAGGTAGGAGGAAGGCTTGAAGGTGTAGAAAGCTTTAGGAGGAGGAAGTATAGAATTCTGGAGGAGAAAGAGGAAGAGAAGGGGTAGGGGCTGCGTGGGAGGGGTTGATGCTCGCGCATGGTGGGGGGTGGTGGGGGCTGCGCATTGGGTAGGGGGACGGTATGGTGGCGGCTAGGAGGGATGAGTGGGGGAGAAAAGTGGAATTAGGGTTTGGGAATTTGGGGAGGCCATTGATTTGGAGAAAATGTAGGAAGGAGAAAAATGAGATAGTGTAGAGAAAGAGAAAAGAAGTGAGAGTTATGTAGGAAATTATCTCCCGCCCTCTCCGACTGTCCTACTACAAACAATCTTTGTTTGCTAAGAAACTTCATCTCAAGATGATACTTGTCAATAAGAATCCAACGAATCAGGTTTCGTCGAATTCTGAGTTCGTTTCACCTTTCGTTTTAGTTTTCTCTCTAGCTCAAATTAGCTTCAAAAATGTGATTTAGGTGTACCTTTTCGTCTTGCACACCCACACACTAATTACAAAAATCTAGAAACATTGGACTCCTCCATTATTTGATGAAACAAATCCAAAAAAAAGTGTAATCTAATTCCGTGTTCATCTCAATAATGTTCCTTTCTAAACTGAGCGTCAATTTCTTAGCAAATGCGTCTGCGTCACATGGCCACATGCTAACTCTGTTTAATGTGAAATTTAAAACCTAGCAATGATTGATTATCCTGAATCCAAAAAATTGGTCTTGTCGAATTCTGAGGTCGTCGACAAAATTTCACTTTTTAAGCGCAATGCGATGACTTTAAAAATCAAAATTTTAAATTCTGACGCATTTTTCTTTAAAATTATATTAAAAATAATTTTCATATTTGTTTTGAAATTCAGGGTTGTTGCAATCTCCCCCACTTAGAACTTTTCGTCCCCGAAAAGGAAACAACATCAAAGTAGGAAACGAAATAGTAGCGTAATTGTAAAATAAATTTACCCCTCACTAGAACTAATCAGAGATGTCCACCCTGCACTTGAGATAAGCCTGTTTAATGCTATCTTCTGTCTCCCATGTACAGTCTTTAGGATCTCCACTCCATTGCAATTTGACTAAATGCACCTTCTTGTTCTTTAGAACTCTGATTTCTCTTCCAATAATCTTTAGCGGCTCCTTATGAACAACCAAATTTGGAGAGATATCTAATATTGGTTGAATTGCTGCCTCCACGATCAATTCTGGATCATGTACATGCTTCCAAAATTGATAAATGTGAAATACGTCATGCACTCCGGGCAATCAACCTGGCAATTGAACAGTATAAGATAGAGTTCCTATCCTCTCAAGTATAGGAAAAAGACCAATATATCTAGGTGCTAACTTTCCTGTCTTTCCAAATCAAATTACTCCTCTCATTAGAGAAATTTTCAAATATACATGATCAACAATAGAAAATCCAAAATCTCTTCTTTTAGAGTCCACATAACTCTTATGCCGACTTTTTCTGCTTGTAGTCGCTTCTTAATGAAATCCACTTTATCTGAAGCTTCTCGGACATATCTAGACCCAACACTAATCGATTACAAAGCTCTGTCCAACATGCAGAGATCTACATGGTCTACCATACAATGCTTCAAATGGGGATAATTTCAAGCTCGCCTGATAACTATTATTATCTGAGAACTCAACCAAACGTAAGTGATCTTCCCAAGATCCTCCAAAATCAATAATACAAGCCCGTAATAAATCTTCTAATATATGATTCACCCTCTCAGTATGGTCGTCTGTCTAAGGATGATATGCAGTGCAGAGAAATCTTTCGTTCCGAGTTCAGATTGGAATGCTTCCCAGAACTTACTCGCAAAGATTAGATCCTGATCACTAACAATTTTGCTGGGAACTCCATGTTACCTGACAACCTCTCTCACATATATCTGAGCGAGGCTCTAAGCGATTCTATTCGATTTCACTAGAATAAAACGGGCGCTCTTTGTAAAACGATCAACAATAACCCAAAAATTATTGTTGTCTTTCTTGGTTCTAGGCAAACCATCAATGAAACCCATAGAAATTTGATCCCAATTCCATTCTTCATTCTCCAATGGCTGCAGCAAGTCAGTGACCTTCTTCTGATCACTCTTAATCTGTTGGCAAGTAGAACACCTGCTAACATATATAGAAATGTCCCTCTTCATCGATTTCCATCAGAACGTGCGCTTAAGAAAATAATACATTTTACTCACCCCTAGATGAATACTAAGCTTGGATTTGTGACATTCGTCCATCACTTTCCTTTTGAGATCGTGAATATCTGGAACGCATATACGTCCTAACTATCTCAGAACCCCCTTGCTATCAATCTAGAAACTCAAGACTTTTCCATCCTGAACTCTCCTAATGATTTTCTAAATAAAATCATCATTTTTCTAAAGAACAGAAACTCCTCAATCAATGAAGGTGTAATAATAATATTAGCAATGATTGCATTCTTTCTACTAAATGCATCAGCTACAATATTGGCTTTCCTTAGATCATACAAAATATCTAGATTGTACGCTACAAGAAATTCTAACCACCGCTGTTGTCTCAAATTCAAGTCTTTTTAGACGAACAGATAATTCAATGATTCATGATCTGTATATAATTCGAACTTCTCTTCCGGAAGAAATGCCTCCATATCTTTAAAGCAAATACTACGGCTAATAGCTCTAAATCGTGAGTAACATACCTCTTCTCATGTGGATCAAACTGATTGCTAGCACAAGCAACCACTTGGCCTCTTTACATTAATACCGCACCTACTCCTTTATGAGAAGCATCCGTATAGATAGTCAAATCCTGATTGCCATCTATAATAGTCAACACTGGAGCAGTAGTCAACCTTACTTTCAGCTCTTGGAAAGCTGCCTCACATTCCGTCGTCCAATTAAACCTCGCATGCTTCTTTGTAAGCTATGTTAATGGACTAGATAACTTCAAAAAATCTTTAATGAAATTCTGATAATTGCCTGCGAACCCCAAAATATTTCTGACTTCTGTAGGGGTTCTAGGTTGCTTCCAATCTCGTATGGCTATAATATTGCCTGGATCTACTGAAATTCCTTCCTTCGATACTCATAGACAAGGGACATAACTTCTTCTTGCTAGAACACGCATTTAGAAAATTTGGCTTTCAATTTATTCTTTCTTAGAATTTCCAAAACCTGTTCCAAATGCTTCGCATGCTCGCTAGCTGACTTAGAGAAGATTAAAATATCATTAATGAAAACTAGCACAATTTATTCAACACTTCCCGAAATACTCGATTCATCAAATCAACAAAATAAGAAGGAGCATTTCGTAGGCCGAACGGCATTACTAACCATTCATAAAATAAGTCTAGACCCATGAAAGATGTCAAAGGAACACATTCTTCTGCAATCCACAACTAATGGAAACCTATAGCTAGTTCCATCTTCGATAACACTCTCGCTCCATTCAAGCGATCTAATAAATCATCAATGCATGGCGATGGATATTTGTTCTTCAATGTTTGCTTGTTTAGGTCTCGGTAATCTACACATAATCTAAGAGTACCGTCTGACTTAGGAACAAATTCCACTGCCGGTCCATAACTTGAGATTATAGGCCTAATCAGACCTTTCCATAAAAGCTAATGCATTTGATTACTCAACTCTTCCTTCTCTTTCAACATCATCCTTCGAACTGCATGCACAACTGGCCTTTCATTCAGAACGAGATCAATTCTGAAATCAATTTCTCTTCATGGAGGTAAGCTATCAACTTCTATGAATACATCCGCATAATCTCTAACAATGGGAATATTATCAATGATGGTAGGAGAAACCGCTGGCGCTGACCAAAATTCTTTTCTATCTGAATTTGAGCTTTCACAAGGTATAATAATATCTCCATGCTTCGTTTTAACCTTAACAACTCTTTCAACACATTTAACTTCAGCCTCATATTTAGTTAACCAATCAAACCCAAGTATGATATCAAACTCGGAAAGATTTGTGATGATCAAATTAAATGAAAATCGGTAACAAGAATAAGAGACAGGCACTCTACAATATAAACGGAGAATAAGGCTTTAGACCAAAAAATGGTCCCAACATCCAAATCATCATATTTCGAGCATAGTATATGAAGAAATAACTGAAAAATATGGAATAAGTACGACAACATGATTTTTATAGTGGTTTGGCGTTAATGAGCCTATATTCACTTCATATTTTCTCATTTCAATTAGAGATTACAATTACAATGAATATTGTCTCTCAATCGCTCGAATTCAATGAATAATTCTCTCCAAATCCATTGAATTTTATTAAATCAGATGGTGATTATCTATGTAATAGTGTTAACCTTGGCTCGCTTGGATGGGCAAGATGAGTCATGTAATATTCTGAAGATGTAGTGTACATGTTCTGCATCATGCACCAAGCCAGTGTTGTCTTTAAAGTCATTGTGTGAATCGATGCTCATAATCTCAGTTCCATTGGAGAACAAGCGAGGTCAGTGGTCATGCCCCCAGTGTTGGTAGGGTTTGAGCTAAGTCAGTGGGACTTCTTGTCTTGAAGCTTTTATACCCTCCATCATTGCATCGGGGAGAGTTGCAGGTTCAGCAATTCTAGTCAACCCAAGTTGTTATGTGCTTTTTCTCAAGCCATCTAGAATTCGAGCTGTATATATGAGCGGTCGAATCACCTTTGCTTTGGTATCATCTCTTCTCTTTAGCCAAGAAGTGAGGATTGCCTCACTGGGCATTAGCAGACTTGGTTACTCTAAGCGGATCAGTTGCGGAGATGAGTAAGCGCGTCAAAGATGTAAGCGGACGGTTGTCGTTATGAAGTTATTCGGGCCCCTCCGTTCATGCTTCAACATAATCTGAAATGGCCATTAGAGTCTTGTTGAGTCTGTTACTCGCACTTGGTTCGATTGTGCTTGATAAATAAGATTGTGGGCTTGATTACTGAAATAGATTCTCTTCAAAACTGCATACTCTTATCATCCTTTTCCGGGGCTTTTCCTTTTGTACTTATTATTTCAGCAATTGGATGGTGTCCATTCTCTGTCATAAAAGCATTAAGATCATCTTTCTCGACATTAGCACTTTCTTGTCATATCCATCTATCCATCTCAGGGATGAGTTCATCAATGCCCTAATAAAATCTCGTTGTAGAGAAATATTGAAATTCGGGGACATAACAGGAGATAATGATGTCCCGTGTGAAAGGGCTGTAATTGTCGTTATTCTCATCATCTTGAGAAGTGCCGCCAAGAAGCTTCTTCATATCACTAAGATCAGGACTGATGCCCCAAGTATCAAATACATGATCATGAGGTGGTCTTTGCTAATTTTTCGTCGTCGGGTTGAAATTGCCCCCGGGACACGGTTCTATTTATTCGATCCAATTGGGTTCTTGTTCTTCAAATTTTGCATTCCATCTTGGAGTTGAGTGTGCTTGTTACTCAAGTATCCATTCGAGTTGGAGCTGAAGTTGGTCGTGCATGACCTGAGTTTGTTGTAGTTCTTGAATTCTCAACTAGGATGTTTTGGGCAGCTGTTCCATTGTCCACGTCTCCATCCACAATGTTCTGAATTGAAGTTGCATGCGACACGCCTACTGATTGGTTCATGCTCAACTCAAATTGGTGGTCGCGATCTGATTGAGCCAAGTCTGTCACTACCTGAATTTTGATTCCATCATTTCAAGCGAGTTAATGATTGTTGCTCGGATTTCCAATTCACCGCTAGTGCCCCCACTACAAAAAAAAGGTAATTTTCCAACCGAAAATCCCCTACGCCATGTCTACATCGCGTAGGCGCGGCGTAGGGAAGACGTAAAAATATGTGGAAGGTGTAGGTACTCCGTAGGGAATTCCCTACTCGTTTCCTACGCCCTTTAATCAGGTTGGAATTTATTTAAATGGACTCTGAAATTATGGTGCACTAAACAACCGCACCCATTCAATCCAACCCGTTCAATCAAATAAAACAGTCGGCCTGCCTTATTTCCATTCCATCCATCGTGCTTTTAGATTAAAATAAAGAACCCTAAATCATCTCGATCATGCCTCCATAAACTTCAACAGCGATGCCACACCATTGCGCCGCCTCCCATCCTTCTCTACTCGCGCCGCCGCCCATCTGTCTCTTCTACTCTCGCTGTATCGCCCTCAATTCGTTCAAACCAAGTAAGTACTTTTTTCTCCATACGCGATCAACCTTCGGTGTAGTAGCAATGCAATTTTTCCTGTTGCTTTTATATTGTGTTTCTCTGATATGTTAGTGATACCGTCAGCAGCAAAACACATGAATTTCTCACCTTCTCTTATTATTATAACCATTAGTTTTTTTTGGGTAGGGTTTTTTGTTGGGGCGCGGGTGGGGGAGGTATGGATAATAATTACTGACCTTGATATTATGGTCCTATTTGATTCTTAGAAAATTGACAACAAAGGATGTATAAATGTAGAATATTTCAATCATTATGTGCGGTCTTTCATTTCTAGGAACTGCACAGTTGGATCTTATGATAACGCCGTTTTTATTGATTTTGCTTCAATTAAGAGATCCAAATATAATAATGAATATCTCTTACCAATTATTTTCTAAGAACATATTTCTATTTTATAATATGTATAGACATATTTGGTTGTATGTTTATTAAGCTGATCATGGTTATATAACATGCAGGGAAAATAGGATCCAGTACAAAACTTTTGCTGAAGGTCAATCTCCTAATTTTTATACATTTTTAGGAGTTTTATCAAAGGCTGGGTTTCAATTGCAAAGAGCATGAGATTGAGCACCAAAGAAGCTGTTGGAAATTTAAGTTTTGATAAGCAATGTGCACATTGTGAGAAGGTAGATTTCTTATTTTAGACAACCAAACTGAATGTCTTTTATTTTATTTTATTGCATTTTCATCTACACCCATGTGTTGCTGTATTATTCAGTTTTTTTCGTGTATTAAGAATTCAGTCCTTTTGGTTGTTTTATTGTCATTTTTATCAGAAGTCACTAGAGGCCAATTCTCCTGCAGGAATCAATTAATGGTTCACTGCTAAATTTCCTTGGTTATCCATAGATGGAAAAGTGAGTGAGTGAGTGAGTGAGTGTGTGAAGGAAAACTTTCTCTTTATGCTGGATATTATGATTTTGTGAATTGCACTTTTGGGAAGTGGACTCTTGTATATAGAGAACGGTTAGAGGGTGGCAGCAAATATGCAATCAGTGATCGTATTTTCTAGTCCAGATATGCTTCCAGGTATATTAAAAGCATACCCATCCCATTGTTATGTATTTTATGTTATAACACATTTATGTGTATGTATTACATATTTAGTGCGTTCATTGATCACCTTGCTATCTAGATGTATCTTAATATGAATATGTGTGTGTATTAAATATTTAGTGTCTTTAGGAAAAAGGATAATGATATATTTATAGATTTGTTTCCTATCGTATATAGGCATAAGAAAAAATCATGTATGAAGCAACTGATTGAAAATATTTCTGGGTATAGTAACAAAATGAAGCAATATACCATGTCTTAAATTGAATCAAGTTTGAACTGAGCTAAAAGGCTCAGTCTGAACTGAGCCCTAAGGCTCGGTCTGAACTGAGCCTTAAGGCTCAGCCTGAACTGATCCTTCTGCTCAGTTTTCACTGAGCCGACTGAGCCGAAAGGCTCAATCTGAACCGAGCCTTAAGGCTTAGTTTCACCGAGACATTCGGCTCAGCGAAAAGAGCCTATTAACTTAGTTAAACTGAGCCGAAATGCTCATTTTATTTATTACATTATGCTAGTTGTATTATAAAATTTATTCGTTCTAATTGGATTTAGGTTCCATGCAGGTACAAATGAGTTCTGTGCAAGAGTTTATACAAGGGTTGAGGCGGGAGCAAGAATAGCAGATATGAAGTAATTTATGAGTTATTCTTATTTAAGTAGTGAGTTTGATGTTCTATTTGTGTAAGGTAAAACGATGTTTGAATTAGATGAAACGATCATGTTTGAGTTATGTAGAAGCTTTATTTTATTGTTTGTTGGATATGATTTGTTTTAAATACATTTGTAGCAAGTTTATGGTAATTAGACCATGATATTCATTTTACATTAATGTTTTTATTGATATACATTGCAACAATTTTGCATATGTTCGGTTTTATTATGATTTGTGGCAGACGAAGATAAATATAAAACAACCATATTGAATTTTGGCGTACGGATGCATAGGGAGTGCGTAGGAAATGGGTAAGGATGCATATGAAACTTGGTGTAGGGACGACGTAGTGAATTTGACGTAGGGATGGTGTATAGATTTTGGCATAGGGATGGCATAAGGATGGCGTAGGGAACTTGGCGTAGGTATGGCATAGGGAACTTGGCATAGGGATGGCATAGGCATAAAGGCATAGGGATGACATAGGGAAATATTTGCTATGACCTGTTTTCCGACTTCCTTTTTGGCGTAGGGATGACATAGGGAAATTCGATTTCCTCTGTCATCCCTATGCCAAACTGGCGTTGGGAATTCAGAATTCTTTTGTAGTGCCCTAGCGTGAAATTTTCAAATAGGTGAAAGTCAGTCGTGGGCTTCTTGGCTCCGGATATGCAGTAGCCATTAATTAGTCTTCTACTATTTGATTCTAGATGATGATCCATTGTTCAAACGTATATGGGCCAAACTTGAGGAGTTATCCTTTTGGTCATAATTTGGGATCTTACGGAACCCCGAGGACAATAGATGTACATAAGGTCATCGAGTAGTCGAATCATGCTGCTTGAAACTCGTATCCCATGCTCCCATCCACAGGGGTTTTGCTGAGTAGTGAGCGTTAAATCCACATCTTCTCTATTTCATAGGCCCCTATGAAGTCATGAGTTAGGGTTGAATGCAAAATGAATTGTTGGTACTCAGCCCATGCTAAACCCTGGTCTCTCATCCAAGCTCCGAGGATTGATATCAATCGGTGAAGGGTCAGATTGTAGTTGCCTCGAGTGCTCTCATATTTTCTTTGCATCAAGGGAAAAGTCGTTGCCAAGCATTTATGATGCATCCAATTAGCATGCCAGATAGGGTTGTTTATCCACGTCTGGTCATATGTGAGCCTTCCAATCGGGAAGTCATTTGGGACTGGTAAATGGATGTTCTCTCAGCATCTGTTTCATGGTCCTCAAATGGTCTGTCAAGATCACAAAATAAATTTAGTAAAAACAAATAAACTATGCCTTTTGTGAATATTTTAAATAGGTATGCCCCCAACCCGGGGTATCGATATAAGACAGGTGGTGGTTAGATCACGTCCTTTTTGAATTTGGATGAAGGGAGGTGTATTCTGGATAGTCAGGGAAATCTCCAATCCATAGAAATCATGAATGCCACGATCGTGTCAGATCGTAGTAAGACTGGAAAACCGACGATTGCTCAAGATCGTATTAAGGCCGGGTAGAAATCCAAGAAACCCAAGGCTTCGCCGGGTTCTTCACAGCTGTGAGTATTAAGTCGCATGACATGTCAATGAATAATTCACTCTCAAGGCCTCTTTTGGGCCGTTGCCTTGAGTCATGTAGGATGCTTATCATTGGGCATCAATGTCAGCCTTCTAAATGTGGCCCTTTACTTATTTTCTGCAGGCCTGCTGTTGTTGCAAGTGCAAGCCTCGCATTCTTGACCAGTTATCCTTTGTAAATCTGCAAACAAAGTGGTATTCTTGCAATATCATACATTATCAAGTTTATTATGTCTTTCAATCGAATATATATGTAATCAAAACATTACTACATTGAGTAGTAAGCAATAAATCACATCACAAATCGGATAGGGTTTCAATTTGGTGTCCTTGCAAATCGTAATCCCTACAAATAAACAGAATATCATATTCCATCCATCGTAAGGGTGTGATGTGTGTATATGGCCCCAATCCATAGTGAATAAAGTGCCTGACCCGGGCTTGTTTGGGATTGATTAGGATCGACTGTACATTGCCCCCCATAACTGGATATGAGGAGCTCGGGCTCAGCTATCATTCTATCCCACGACCCTGCAGCGGGGTAGGAGCCCTTTCATGGCATTTAATCACAATGCCTTTATACCTTCATGTCGTATGCCTGGGATGGAGTTCAAACTCAACTTTTAGTCTGCCCCCTAATCCTTCAGTAGGGTAGGAGTTCATTTGTAGTGCACAGTCCCTAGCACCTTTATACTCTCTCGTCGAATACCAAGGGTAGAGTGGAATCAAGGCGGTCTTTTAATTGTGGTGCACCTTCACGCCTTGTGGACGTTATCTTCGCGTCATTTATACTCTCTCAGATCATAAGAGTTAGAGTTGTCCAGGGGGACTGTCGTGCCATTCGCCTTGGCGTTCCTTCTATACTCTAGTTCAAAGAGCAGGATTCTACCATCTCGAGTGTCGTTCTCGAACTCGGTTGTAGCTCATACTCCATGTTTCACTCTAGCGGATGGAGCTTTTCGAGAAAGCAGCCGGATCACACTTGCCGAGGTGCTACCTCATAATCTCTGATTCATGGGTAGAGGTAGCCATCAGCAATAACCAAGTCTCTCTCGTCCTGTCGACACATGGGATGGAGTTTTGGTCGGACGTCGTGATATCATCCTTTATATTTTCTCTCGAGTCGTGAGAATTAGAGTCACGGATTGACTGGTCTTTAATAATGGTGTGCCCATTACACTCATCCTAGGTCTATACTTCTATCTAAGCTCTTCGGATTAGAGTCAGTTGGGAAAACAATTGAAAGACGTTTTCCAAAGCGTTGCATTCCTCCAATCGGTCTATGGGAGGAGTGGTTGGCACCGATCTTTAGGTACCTGCATCATTCATATGGCATGAGTTAGTCATGCCAATAACTCAGGAATCATGTAAAAGTAAACCGCATGGTTGAAAAGTAAACATATCAAGGCGAAGTGTTGACTCCTTTATTTGGATTCATGTAATCTGGTGGCGTCCAGCATGGGATCGAGTCATGTAGACAGTCGAGCTGCATCCATCTGGAGTTGGTTTTCGACAATCAATGCACAATTGTCTTGAGGCCTGCCACGTGTGAGCCAAGAAGAGGATGGTCATCTCAGATCCATCTTGAGCTATACAACTTTACCTAAATGGAGGGCGTGGCTTTGTAAATGAGCAGTTCAATCGGGCTCATTGTAGTATTTCTCCATAACTCTATATGCATGTGTCAGGAATCTACTCAGTATCAAATCCTGGGCGCCCACACCATCCACATATTAATTCATCTGAGTTAATTATATCAATAACTCATAAAGCATGCAAATATAAGAGTTATGGTTAAAGAATAGTCCTTTAAAGAAATGAATATCATTCTAAGCGGAAATGGCATTGCATGCTCTTTGCCATTTCATTCTGCTTTATACTGTCGCTGCCACGGGATGGCTGCCAAAATCTTTAGCTGATGACGGATTTCTTTTCAAACCGTCATAGGATGGTGATCCGAAGAATAAATAGACCTTGATCGGGGTCTTGGAGTGATAAGAGAGCATCTTCTTTGAATCGCCTTCTTGCCCCCACGTCAAAGACAAGGGTTGATGTTGGGTAGTCATGTCTACACCTAGGGGTGAGCGTTCGGTCGGTTCGATTGGTTTTGACATAAAAAAACTTAAACCGAATTGAAACCAAACTTTTTTCAAACCGAACTGAGCTGAACCAAATAAAGTTCGGTTAATTCGGTCAGTAACCGATTTAACCGAACTTGAAGGACATACTATAATTTTATTGATGCATTCACTCAAAGTAAACCATAAATTGATGTTTGGAGAAAGTTTATATAGTAAATTTTATGTTTGTGATAATATTTGATCTGTTTGCAACAAATGTCTTTGTATTATATAGCTAAACTAATCATTTAAAGTATAACAATACCATAAAATTAGATAAAAAAATTACAAGTTCAGTTAATTCGGTTAAACGATAACCAAGAAAAATATTTTACAAACCGAACTCAAACCGTTTAGTTTTGAAACTGAACTGAACCGACTGAAATGAACTGGTTTGGTCGGTTAATTCGGTTTGAACCGAATATTGCTCACCCCTATCTGCACCACTAATGACAGCATATCATTACATTGGTGCTAGGATGGTAATTGGGGAGAGAATAAGGGACTCATGCTTGTAGAAGCTTTTGCACTGCTAGGAAATAGGACATGGCTACTGGGGATATAGTTATATCTCATAAATTCGCCGATATGCTTTCGGTCCTACGTCGGGGGCAAGGGTTAATGCATAGACGATCAATCAGCATCTAGGCTTAAGTGTTCCAAACCGTTAACTTGCCATTCTTCCGGCAAGACTAAGGCAGACGGTTATTCGAGCTTATGATGTATCAATTACAAATTAGATGATGTATTCTCGAGCAATCCATGCTCGAATTTCCAGTTGCCGGGCGCGCCTGGGGAATGAGTTACTTGGAGGATAATTGATGAAAGGAGTGAAATTGTAAATTTTTGCTTTCTAACTCCAAAGCGTTGTTCATCATAAGTTTCATTCAAATATATCTCCCATCAAGCGGGAAGTTTATTAGTGATTTCATCGAATCACTTAGGGCGGTGAATTCAGTAATGGGACACGTTGGTGTCTATCTTGGGACAACCTTCCAAGGGAAATTAGCAATGTCGCCTTGTATGTCATATCTTTAGGTATAACGAACGATGGTACACCTTTCACCTCTACTTGCCGAAAGCATTCTGTGCTACAGTAAGGTCTTTATGGGAATCATCTATGACTCTCTCTGGGGCTCAGTATCCAATATTGGATCAACTTCCATCTAATCAATGCTCGGACTCTGTAATATCTTGATCGGGACCATTTTCATATTTTCTGGATTGTCAGAGCTTGCTAACTTGAACAGCTGGTCTATCTTTCGATTCTATATTTGTGGAACATGAAGTAGGATGCAATGTTCCCATCCATCAAACAACTCTTCTTCTTGATCTAGGTAAGCTGGGAGTTGTGGTCCCATCATTTGGAATTCCCTTTGAATCTGGCAAACAATAATCTGAGAGTCACAAAAGATGTTCAACGCCGCTACTCCCCAGTCCTTAGTGATTTTGAACCCAATAATTAGTGTGTCGTCTTCGGAACCATTGTTAATAGCCGAAAATTCCAATCGTAAGGCATAGTAAATTGCCCGTCCTTCAGGAGTTATTAATAAAACACCGGCGCCAGACAGTCGATCATTCTTTGCACTGTCTGATTATAGCTTCCAGGTGCATGTACTTCATCTAACACATCCATTTCGGGAACGGTAAACTCGACGGTTGATTCGACTAATGTTTGCCTCCGTATGGACTTCCTTAGGAGGGAATTAAGATCAAACTGGTTATGCTCGATGTTCCATTCGAGCAATCTCCCAGATGCCTCAACTCGCTGCTGAACCTGTCATTGTGGCTAATCGGTGTGTATCACAATCAGATGAACTTGGAAATATTGGCGGAGTTTTCTCAAAGCAATCAATAAGCTATTAGCAAGCTTTTCCATCTTTGGGCAGCTGTTTCATTAGATATCACCCTCTTGTATCCCAAGTCTTCATCCTCTCTTGGATCTATACTTCGGGCAACTCTTCCTGTGACTCCTTTCTTGCTTGTTAAGCCCATCCTTCCTTCACACTCCATCTCATCGGTAGGGGAAGCGTTGTTGGGTTCTACACCATTTATGTTGTGTAACATATTTTATTCAACCAAATAGCAAGTTCATCCAATAACTTGATTATCCAAACCATTCCCACTCCAACTTCAGTTGGGATATTCAGCAGTAGACACCAAGGTGCTATGTAAGCTCTGAGTTCCACTAGAGATTCTGTAATAATTGTTGTGTGAAGTGGAGAGCTAATGGTTGATTCATATTTGTGTTGATTCCGAGCTCTCGTCTCTTGACCGAGGTCGTATGGTGGCTGATGAGCAGTCAATGTTGCTATAATCCGGGCAAGGACTCCAATGTCCAATCATAACTTATTTGGTTCAACTGATACCTAACTCTGGGCACCAAAAATATGTTGATCTAACCCTTATTCGGTGGCAATCATTCTCCCTCGATACGGTTAAAAGCGAATAGGCATTGCAAAGGTTAGCTAAGATATTCAGGGAGCAAACCACAAAACATATGTCTTCCACCACATCATTTTAGTGTGGTGTAGCCTTGTGGTTCTAGGATCCTTAATTGCTTTCTAATATCCAATCATTGAGAATCATGGTCGCTAAGACCATATAAAGTACCTTCAAAGTAGCACCCAGACTAATTCATATAACTGTCATTCGGGACCCCGTCGATTGGACAGGTCTAAGTCGCATTAATCCGGTGATCACTACTCGTTCGGGAGCAATCATCAGTTGCATTGGTGAAATCTATACACCATCGGAGTTCCAGAAGAGGGGGCTACTATGAGACAATCAATATCTCATATACTGACATAGTCAGCACGCCGAATATTTCAATCCTCTCATTGAACAACATCAATAAATAGGTGTTATGGCCCAGGAAGAATCCCAGTCGTTGCCATTTTTACTACTGATATCCTCAAACTATCTACGGAATCTCAGTTGATAAGCATTGGTGATAATTGTAGGACAAAAGGTACTCCGAGCCGAAGGCGAGCCGTCAGCGGGTCCAGGCGTATCGCCGGTGGGAATCCGGGGCTCCGTAATCCCGGTGGCGATCGACAGCTGTTCACCATCACTTTTCTGAAACGATCAGAAAAATGCATTTTTTTTTTCAAAAACAGCCATATTTCGGGTCGGATCGTGACCTCGGTTCACCATCACTTTTCTGGGTTGCGGTTCGTGACGTCTTGAGTCGCTTGTGAACCAGACATATCTTTGGATTGTCGTTAACATCAAGGGTGTGGCTGCTACATGTGGTTGGTTCATGGTTCCGACCTCTTTATGTTGAGCATAACGCGCCTGCAGATTGGTTCGATAGGACCCTGTGCCTTCGGGTCGTTGTCGTCTAGTGGGTCGCGGTTCGCGAAAGAGGTCCTGTGTTTCTTCTATTCATGGGTAGGGGGCGAACCAGTGGTCATAAACCAATCTGCTCCTATATTTTCATCTAGCCCTCTACTCGATCTGAGCCGCGAGGTAAGCGCTGTTTTGTTCAAATCAACTCCTTAAATCCGACCATGAATTCCAGTAAAAAAGGTTGCTGCTTCAAACCAATAGTCGTCATCAACTTCTTCCATCTTAGTCACTCGAACCCATCAAAGGCCTTGTATATCTAAGTCGCGATGGTTTGAGAATCTAAGTAATTAGCAAATCATTCAAGTCAAACTTTAATCTCCGCTCAATGAAATACGACATCCGTTAGTGGATGAGAAGATCTATGATTGAGAATCAGTCCATTCTCAGTGAAAGCACCAAAATGTTAGACCAAGAAATGGTACTAACACCCTAACCATCGCATTTCGAGCATAGAATATGAAGAAATAACTGAAAAATGCTGAAAAGGGTATGACAACAGGAGTTTTATAGTGGTTCGGCGTTAATGAGCCTACATCTACTTCATATTTTCTCATTTCAATCAGAGATTACAATTACAATGAATATTGTCTCTCAATTGCTTGAATTCAATGAATAATTCTCTCAAAATCCATTGAATTTTATTGAATAAGATGGTGATTATCTATGTAAGAGTGGTAGCCTTGGCAGCCATGGATGTTGAGATGCCAAAGCCCCCTCAATTTACTATGCTGTGGGGTATTTATAACTGACGTGGAGACCGGTCGTGGTAGGACACATGTAGCCTGATTCGGAAAAGTAGGAGCGTTCATAGCCTCGAGAATAGGTTAAGTCTACATATGTAGTACCAGGTCCTGGTCGCGGTTCGTGAGCTGGGATGGTGAGCTGAGGTGAGGATCTAGTGGTGATGATCAGGTCGGGTTGTGGTCCCGGGGGTCACGAACCGCCCACAGGAAGAGTCACGTACCGCACTCAGGAAGGTGTCACGAACCGCTCTCAGGAGGGGTCACAAACCGCCCTCAGGAGGGTGTCACGAACCGCCCTCAGGAGGGCGTCACGAACCGCCCTCGGGAAGGGGTCACGAACCGCCCTCGGGAGGGGGTCACGGACAGCCCTCAGGAGGGGGGCATGAACTGATAGGGGGCGAGCCAGTAAGGGGCGAGTAGGTCTTCACAAATGCCAAAATCCAAGTTGTTCCATATTCCCCCACTTAATCCGAGCGATTGTTGATCAATGATGTTCATATTCAACTCCTTTGCTTTGGTTAGTCTGGTCACAAAGCAGGCTGACAAAGAGAACCCATGTTTATCCCTTAAAAACCATACATATATTGGTATATTAAATCTATGTAAAAACTACGGGTTGAGTGTCATTCGTGTCGGTCATAGTCCAATCCAATCCAGTACACCCAAACAGTTTATAAAGGGTAAGGGTCGATTACACAGAACAAAGTCCAAGCACTAGTTTATGGTTAAGCACGGCAAGGAAGGTCGCATACATCAGAAAAGTTGGTTCGTCCACTCAATAAAGTCAGGATCGATCATACAGCATAGTACGACCATATAGAGGGGTAGTGCGCATGAAGCTAGTTCAAGAATGGCACTACCCAAGGACAGTAAGTCTCATACATCCTATAAAGATCGCCCATGTTAAGGAAGCCACTCATTCTTATACCAAAGAAATCGGTCGTAAAAGACAAGGAGAAGAATTGGTTTGGTCACACTTTCCACTCTGTAGTCATTCGTTCATTCTACCCCGGTCGATCGTATGTAGCAGGGAACAAAAAGATGCCAGAGATCGCACATGCATCCCATGTCCGCTCACGGTTTGCAACCCCAGTTGCTCGATCGTTCCTCAATCAGTCACTAATGCTCCAATCATATGCTACCTACCAGTCCGACTGATGTCAGCTCCAGGGTGATCGCACTTATATTCGCTCTACAATCCTTGGTCGGTCGCCTGTTCATGTACAATCAAATAACTGAAGCTCCAACCAGATACTATCTGTCGGTCAATAAAAGGCTTAACAAAATGACTCGATCGTTCGCTCTTATACCAACCATGAAGCTTTGACAAGACCCCTGTACACTCCTCACCTGTTCCCCTGTTCAATGCGCTTAGATCTATGCAATCGCCCGCTCCCACGAAGCCGCTCGTGCTGGACAACTGAATACAACTATCGAATGTTGGCTACAGCTAGGCGATGACATTTTCGTAATTAATGGAACGAGCGACCCATAGCCCGCATATATGAACTTCAGCTCATTTCTTCAGGAGAGCTGACCTATAAATAGGCCATGGTTACCACCATAAGGGGGGTAGATTCTTTGACGCCACAAAGTGCTGCTAAATTCTTTCCTCCACCATTCCTTATGCATTTCAACCATCATCACGATCTCCGCTCAAATTTTATTCATCTATTTTGCCATGGCATCCATTAAAATCTTATAAGTGGGAGAAAATCAAACACATTCTCCTTCTTCATGTCTCATCCATCCTTCTCCTCCACGGATTCCACCATTCCTCCATTGAATTCCATGAATTTAAGCGAGATTTGTATGTGAGGGTGAGGATATGTTGAGAGAGTGAGGAGATATATGAACAAAAAGAGCTTATATGCTTTGTAATCATTGTCATGATAATGCAAGCTACCTTCATAATGAACGTAGGCCTACTTTAGGGTCGAACCACTCTAAAATCTTTGTCTTTATTTTATTTTCCTCCTTTTTTGCTTTTAATCCTTTTGGTTGCGGCTCCATCTATTTTCCAAACACATTGGTGAAGTACGATTCTCGTACCATTGGTGTTTGGGCCATATTTAGTGAAAACATTTAGTGCCTACCATGGGGCCGTGTTCACATTTCCTTCCTTTACACTTTCGTCCAACTCTAACAACCGACACCTGAAATCCTAAGCCGCCTCCTTCCTCGAAGCCATGTCCAGTTCAAAGAAAAATAACAAGTCCATTAGAGCTACTACAATTGTTGAGGATGTTCATGGTGATGAAGCTACACTACAAGCTTTGAATGAAGAAGTTGAAGAGTTCTCTAGGCCATCTGTAACACGAGATTAATTGAATGTGGCTATGACCGGTATGAACGAAAAAATGGATGCTACGACAAAAATGATGATGGAAAGGCTTGATGCCCTAATTAATGCTCCAACCAATCTTCCACTACCGAAAGCTGTAAACAATGTTGACAAAAAAGAGGACTCTTCTGCCTCAGACCCAAGTCGATCCCACTTCTTAGTGGAAGACAAGAGAGAGGTCAGCATTGAGACCTCTAAGGTCAAAGCCCCACAACATGAGGTGAAAAGCGCAACTCAGAGCACCGCAAGTCCTACCAAAGGGACACCTCCTAAAAGAGGAGTAAGGCATCAGAGCTTGAACCACGATCGCACCAGAAAAAGCATCGATGCCAATCCCATGGAATGAGCGGGTGACGAAAAGCGCATTGCAGATATGATCCAATGAATAATGAAAGAAAAAATAGCCTAAGAAGATGATGAGAAAGAATGGGGGCTTTTACCCAGTAAAAACCCGTTTACAGAAAGGATCCGTTAAGCAAAGTTTCCTAAGAAATTCACATCCCGAACAATAGCACCTTATGGTGGAACTGGAGATCCAAACATCTTCCTATTCAAATATGATCAACACATGAACGGATCTTGGGAAACTAATGAGATAAAATGCTTGTACTTTCTCGTATGCCTAGAAGGGGTGGCTTCACTATGGTTCACTAGACTCCAACCTAAATGTATTGATCAATTTGCAGACTTGGCAAGAAGATTGAGGAGCAGTTCTGTTTACAAACTACCAAAGCGAGGGATGTGATGTCGCTCAGCGAGATGGAACAAATGTCTGGCGAAACTATCAAAGCTTTTCTTACATGATTCCATGCTGCAGTAGCTGAAGTCATAGAACCATAACTTGGTATTTGTTATCAACCCTAAAAGGTGCTATTGATAAGAAATCGGAATTTGGAAAATGGCTTAAGATGAAGAAACCCAAAACTCTAAACAAGTTCTATAAGAAAGCCGAAGAGTGTATGAGCATGGAAGATGACGCGCCGAACATTCAGAAGGTCGTAGAAAGCATCACTGCCAAAGACGGGAAAGGCAACGAGTTCCTAACCGAGCAGAAGAATGACTTTAGGTAGAGGAGAGGAAGTGATGTGAAGGATAGCAAAGCCTATAAGAAAACGTGGCTTTACAAGCATTCAGAATTGACTCTCTTAAATGAAAACCCAGAGGGGATCTACTCCACCGCAAAGGATTTCGGAATCTTTCCTCAAATGAAGCCTCAGAAAATTACAGAGCAGCAGGCCAACTCCAGCAAATTTTGTCGATTTCATAATCAATCATGGAAAAGAAATAACGAATGTCGACACCTGAGAAGTTTGATTGAAGAACTCATCAGAAAGAACCAACTTCAACAGTATGCGAAGAATCCTCAAAATGCTCCAACTACCCAGGGATAGAATAATAGCACCAATCAATCCGGTTCAGCTCAAGCACCCGTTGATTCGGGACCATTGATCAACATGATCTTCGGCGGGCCCCACCCAGCCGGAAGTAGCTGGGTAGACATGGAAAGGTATGCTCACGAGCTAAAGGGTGTCTTGAAAGAAGAAAGGTGCATGGTCCTAAGCAACGAGCTCCTAATGTAGATGTCGAAGACTTCAGCCGATGATGTGGTATTCAGGGATAGAGATGCTGACGGATTACTTACACCAACTGTTGATGCCATTGTAGTCACAATTGGTCTTGGTCATGCAGTTCTGAAAAGAGTCCTAGTTGACATGGGGGCATCCGTTAATGTGATCTTCATAAATACATTTCAGAAAATGAGCCTCTCTATGACATAAGTGTGAGCCTGTCCAAATAAAATCTGTGGATTTACCGGACAACCCACACAACCTATTAGTACTGTTAACTTGCTCGTCGAACTAGCAGATGGGGAACGCAAGGTCTCTATGATGCAAACCTTCATCTTTGTGGACGAGCTCTCAGCCTACAATGCGTTCCTCCGACGATCGACTCTCGCAGGCTTTAAAATCGCGCTAGCTCCGTGGTGTTTAACTATGAAGTTTCCAAATGAGAATGGAATTGGCGAAATTAATGGCGATCAGGCCACTGCGTGGGAGTGCTATGTGACAGAGCTGCGTGAGGCAAAGAAGAAAGATTTGGAGAAGAATGTGGAGGTTCCCTCCTACATTTGCGAAATCCCCTTGTAGCAATTAAGGAGCGGTCCCTGCACTAGTGAACACAGTGGAGCGCAAAAGGAGTTCGATCCTAGAAAAGCGAGTGCAGAGGATGAAAGAGTGGCCCTGGCTGAGATCACAATTCCTGTAGCTGTTAGTCCAAAAGATCCAAACCGTGTGCTGAATATAAGATCTCAGTTGAACCCCAAATTGAAGTGTCAATTGATTATCTTTTTTAAAAGCTAATTTGGGTGTGTTTGCATGGAGCTATTCTGACATGAGAAGCATATCTCCAGATGTTGCAGTCCATAAACTTAATATTAATCCACATGTTCCGTCTGTCAAGTAGAAAAGGAGGACCCCAAGGCCAGAGAGATAAAAGGCCTTGAAGGAGGAGGTTGACAGGCTAATGGAAAAATCCTTCAGCAAGGAATCTACCTATCCAAACTAGATCTCCAATCATATACTTGTAAAGAAAGCAAACGACAAACGGCTAGTCTGTATAGACTACTTGGATCTTAATAAAGCTTGTCCAAAGGATAGTCTCCCTCTTCCCAGAATAGATCAATTAGTGGATTCCACGACTGGGCATGAGTTGTTGTCTTTTATGGATGCGTATTCTAGCAACAATCAAATCATGATGTACGGACCAGATCAAGTGGATACAAGTTTTATCACTGACCTTGGCTTATATTGCTATAAAGTGATGTCATTTGGCCTAAAGAACACAGGGGCAACTTACCAGCGATTGGTAAATGCTATGTTCAAAAAACAAATTGGCAGGACAATGGAAATCGATGATATGTTGGTAAAGTTAAAAAGGACAGTTGATCATTTGGAAGATTTAGCCTAGATGTTCGATATTCTACGCCAATATGGTATGAAGCTAAATCCTTTAAAATGTTCCTTCGGGGTCAGCTCAGGCAAGTTCCTAGGGTTTATGGTCAATGCTAGGGGCATAAAAGCCAATCCAGCAAAAATATCAGCCTTAAGAGAAATGTGCGCCCCAGGAACCAAGAAAGAGCTTCAGCGTTTAAATGAAAAAATTGCAGCTTTGAATCGCTTCATATCCAGTGAAACAGACAGATGTCTTCCCTTCTTCGACCCCCTTAGAAAAGGAAAGAAAGAGACACAATGGACTTCTTAATGTCAGAAAGCTTTCGAAGAACTAATCCAACACATGGCAACACATCCAATGCTGTCAAAACCTAGTGATGGAGAAGATTTTTTATATATCTGGCAGTATCTGCCTATGCTCTAAGCGCGACATTAGTAAGGGATGATTCGAAGGTTCGATGGCCAGTCTATTACATCAGTAAGAGATTATCCGGGGCAGAACTGAACTACCTAAGACTCGAAAAGCTCGTTTATTGTTTACTTATCATCTAAAAGAAGCTTCGGCCCTACTTTCAGGCTCACCCTGTCAAAGTCCTCGTGGATCAGCCTCTGAGGCAAGTTTTGTTTCGATCAGAGAATTCCGGGAGGTTGTTAAAATAGAATATTGAGCTTAGTCAATATGACATTACATACCATCCCCGAAAGGCAATCAATGGACAAGCGCTTGCAGATTTTATCGTAGAATTTACCGACCGAGGAGAGATGAAAGAGGAACCTGATACTAAAACCAACATCCAATGAAAATTGTTTATTAATGGAGCATAAAACGATTACTGCTCTAGGGCAGGAGTAGTCCTAGAAGCCCCTGAAGGAAGATCTATATGCTATGCTCTAAGACAAAAATTTCCATCGAAAAATAACGAGGCTGAATATGAAGGCCTCATTGCAGGAATAAGGCTTGCAAGAGAGTTAAAGCTAAAGACCATACAAATCTTCAGTGACTCCCAACTAGTGGCTTACCAGGTCCGGGGAGAGTTCCAAGCCAAAATGGGTAACCTACCAACTTACCTATCTAAGGCCTTGGAACTGCTAGAGAGCTTCAAGCATTATACCATATCTCACATTCCGAGAGAAGAAAATACTAAGGCAGATTAATAGCAAAGTATGCAAGCACAGGAAATGCACAACTTATAGGATTAGTCCAGGTGGAGATTCTCTCCAGCCCCAGCATGGAACAAATTGAGATGGATTGGGTCATGGAAGTGGATAGTGAGCCAGACTCGTGGATGAGCCAATTAAGGAGTTTCTCATGACCGGTACACTCCCGGCAGAAGTTAAGAAGCAAAGAAAAATCTTATGAAAAGCCCTTATGTATCTCGTTCAGGATGGACGGCTATACAGACGAGGATTTTCCATGCCCTTACTTCGTTGTGTTACAAAAAAGGAATCGAAAGCAACCATGACAGAATTACATGAGGGTGAAAGTGAAGGTCATACCGGTGGCCGGACGTTAACGAAGAAAATTTTGCGATATGGTTACTTCTGGCCAACCATAAATACAGACTCCGTATTTATACCAAAAAATGCAATAGATGTTGAAGATTTGCAATAATTCTAAGGATGCCATCAACAGCTATAACCCACATGAATAGCCCATGGCCATTCGCCATCTGGAGCATTGATTTCATAGGAGCACTTCCCACCGCGAAATCTGATTTTAAATATGCCATTATCGCTATTGATTATTTCACAAAATGGGTTGAAGCGGAACTATTGGCAACTATAACCTCAAAGAAAGTTACTAACTTTGTCTTGAAAAATATCATTTGTAGGTTTGGAGTGCCACAAAAAATAATCACAGATAACGGAACCCAGTTTGAGAGCAAGGGGTTCCAAAATTTCTATTCCAATTATAAAATCCAGAAATTTTTTTCCATAGTTGCCCATCCGCAAGCAAACGGGAAAGTGGATGCGGTGAACAAAATCATTAAGTCAACCATTAAGAAGTGGTTAGAGAAATCCAAAGGGATTGGGCAGATGAGCTTCCACTAGCACTAAGGGCATACCACACCACTCATAAAACTGCGACTGGGCACACTCCCTTTTCCTTGGCTTTCGGTTCTGAAGCAATGATCCCTATGGAACTGAAAGTTCCCACCCATAGGAGGATTCACTTCAACCAGGAGGAAAATGTGAGTTTACAACTTGAGGCCCTCAACCAACTCAAGGAAAAAAGAAAGGAAGCAAAACTCACGGTGGCTACACATCAAAGAAGGGTGGCTAGGCATTTCAATTCAAAAGTTAGACATAGGACTTTCGAGATTGGAGACCTTGTGCTGAAGAAAGTAATGACCGGAACCGGGGTTTTTGGACCAAATTGGGAAGGGCCCTATGTTATAAACCAAAAATGCCGAGACAGTACTTTCAAATTGACCACCTCAGATGGAGTCCAGATTCCTCGAGCTTGGAATAGCGAGCACATCCGCCGCTACTTTCTATAATGCATTGTTCAAATCTATTGTAAAAGCTGTAAATATTTGCATAAATTTCGCATTTGAGCTTTGTACATATAAAAAACACATGAGTGAGAAACTCCATTTGCTCACACAAATCGTATATTTGCAGACTTCTACTAAAAGCTGACTTCTTTATGTAGGCAAACAAGAGCAATTATTCTCTCCAAACCCAACCATAGTTGGAGACTTCCCAAGCGTATCCCAGCTGGAACAATTCAAAAACATTAAGTGCCAAAGCATCATTCAAACTAAGAAATAAGTGAGTAACGAATTAAAAAGTTGCATCTTTCATCGGAAAAAAACCAAATCCATAGTAAGCATCCAACAGAAGGATTGGTACCAAACTGTGAAAATAATGCAAAGATGGAAGCAGCCAAATTTGTCCCATGAATAAAAGATTGCCAGTCCCAAAAGATGCACCTTGTTAGGTGCAAGACATGAATTCTTTAAATCAAACTAAAACTCGATAAGATGAATTAGTGTCCACCTCCCGGGATGAAGCATAAAGTTGGAAGGACCGACAAAACAAAGGCCGGAAGTACCAATCCAAGTGCCGGAAGGATCAGCAAATATGCTAGAAGGACCAGCACAAACAGAAATACTAGCAGAAAGGGGGTAACAGAAATCCTAACCGAAAGGGGATAACAGAAATCCTAGCCCAAAGGGGGTATCTAATAAGGTCTTTTTTGATCCTGAAATAACTAGATCAAACAGGACCACAATTGGATCGAAACTTAAAACCCAAGTCCTCCCCTAGGGACACGTACTTAAAACCAGTCTCCGAAGGACTTTGGTCACCGAGTTAGTGAGATACGGGTTTGAGTACATCCTAATAAAAAACAACAATATGTATATATACGTATATGTGTACCTAACCAAATCTCCGAAGGGCCTGGGTCACCAGGTTGGCGAGAAATATGGTTAGACACATCAGAAACCAAAAACATGTGTTTAAACTAAATCTTCGAAGGACTCAGGTCACTGAGTTAGTGATAGAAACGATTAGATACATCATAAAAATGTACAACTCTCTTCAGGAGGCATGCATTCAAGTCCAAATTCTGAAGGGCTTGGGTCACCAGGTAAGTGAACGTACGAATGAATGCGTGATCACTGAAAAGAGATAAAAGTGGCATAAAATCAATCAACTAAGTTGAATTCTAAGAAGATAATCGCTTCCATTCTAATAAAGCTGCAGCAAGCTACATTAACATCAAAAAGAAAGACGAAAGCGCTAAAGATGCACACCGTAAGCCCGATACTAACACACGGACGACGAAAAAAATTATGATGCAAAGTACAGATAGAAAGTACTACCAACAAGAGCATTGTCCCTCACTAACAAAACAGAGCACAAAAGCATCACAATGTCCCAAACCAGTCACAGAACCACCAAACCACCAAAATAAGCACAAGTCGCATCACAGACCAACATAAAGTTAAATGCGAGGATTGACACTTGCTTATACAACCGATCTAAAAGCATAGTTCGCAAAAGAAATTATCAAAGGCAAGATGTAGAAGTTACAGAGCTATAGATCCTTGTTCTTCTTAGGCCTACCAACCTTCCTCTTAACCTGGGTCGAGCAGGATGGAGGTTCATCAGCCAAGGACCCCCTGCGCTCTGAAACTGCCAACTTAACATCTCCTAGGGAAAAGGAGGCAACGAAACTATCCCTGGATCTAAGAGCTTGGATCAACTTCCCCTTATCATCCTCTAGGGAAGAGATACGCTCGAGTTTATCCCTGTGAAGCCTTTGGAGATTACAAGCTAGCGTGTGCCAGCCGCTAATTTGTTTTGTAGGTTGGTCCTTAAGCATATCCATCTGCTTCCCAAACTGATACATGGCGGTCTCAAAATGGGCAAGATCTGAGATTTCTCGGCAATCATATCATAAGAAAAGGTTTGATGGTCAGACAGAAGTATGTTCACGTTAGAAGATACTCCCTGCAAACTCCAGCCTTTGAGTCGTTTAGCAATCTTGGGATTACATGGCCAAAGGGCATAATGTGACCTACTAATGATTGTTTGAAGTTTTGTATGAGAGGGACTGAGGAGAGAGTTCACAGATGGCTAACCAATCGAGTGAACGTCAGTTATCTGAACATCCAAATCAAAAAACCTTTCCATCGACGTCGCTACGGAGACATATCCATCCTGTGTAAGTGAATTAGTAAATAGTTATGTAATTCAGGGATTTAAAGGGTCGGTTAAGATTAAACAAATAATGCAACCAAAGGCCGAACCGCGAACGACCAATCCCTCCTACCATGGCCGTTCGTAACACGTTCATGTTATTATCACATGCTTCATTCAGAAGGTCGCTCATATTTAACCAAGTCAGTGCCATTCAGGATTGACTTAAGGGAAAAAAAGGAATGACTGTTTATCAAATGCGCTTCGGCAACCGTAGGAGTCAAGCCAGAAGCAGAAATCATAATAGCAAAATCAAGGCCATGTGGCTTAAGCATTTCTTCAAGCATCATGTGTGTAAAATAGAAAACTGGGAAAAAATCATTGGCACATAATCTTAAGACTAGAAATTGCGCAAAATATGAATTTGTCTTAAGCGTTTTAGCAAGCATATCATGTGTACGAAGCTTAAAACCAGAGAAAAAAGGGTATCAGAGTTAAATGTTCTCATACAGTTGCATGTGCAAAACAAATCGGATCCAGCCCAAGAATTCATCTATTATCATCATGAAAAGTGCAACGATAACACAAATCATATCTAATGATTATAAGGGTTTCAGAAAGCAGTCCAGGAAAGCATAAAAAGGACTTATTCCTATTAAAAAATATATTATCGATTCAGAAGAGGAACAAGCATAAGCCAAGATTGACAAACCTGCGCTACACGGATCGGTGATAGAAAGGAATGCAAGGCTTTTTGACTGGAAAATCTAATTGAAAGGAAGTTGAAGTTGAAATTAGGATTTTTAGAAAATGAAGTCGCGGCTATCAATGTGTTTTAACTGAAAAATAAAATCTGAATTAAAGAGAGGAGTAAGAAAAAGAGGGGGAAGACTAAGAGACTCGCATCTAGAACATTCTCGCCACATCAGCTTAATAAACAATTATGCAAATACAAGTGGCCCACCAGATACAGCTGGCTTGCCCGTAATCTAATGATTTGATCGATCGTAATGATACTTTGACTCAAAAGAAATTGTGTGAGTGACTCAAGCTTTTCACTCACGAGAAGGAACGATCTCATCCATCTTTACCTAAACAATCCTAAGTCCTGCTGATCATCCCTTGGTAAGCCGGATTTAATCAACTAAATTATGTTATGATCAGTTATTTCGGAGCCTGTAATTTTTTGCAAAATAAAAATTACAGACTTTGAGGGGCAAATGTTTATCCCTTAAAAACCATACATATATCGGTCTATTAAATCTGTGTAAAAACTACGGGTCGAGCGTCATTAGGGTCGGTCATAATCCAATCCAATCCAATCCAGTACACCCAGATAGATTGTAAAGGGTAAGGGGCGATCACACAGAACAAAATTCAAGCGCCAGTTTGAGGTTAAGCATGGCAAGGAAGGCCACATACATCAGAACAAGTTGGGTCGTCCACTCAACACAGTCAGGATCGGTTAGGTCGTGCACACGAAGCTAGTTCAAGAATGGCACTACCCAAGGACAGTAAGGCATATACATCCTGTAAAGATTGTCGTGTAAAGATTGCCCATATTAAGGAAGTCGCTCATTCTTGTACCAAAGAAATCGGTCGTACAAGACAAGAAGAAGAATTCGTTCCGGTCACACGTTCCACTCTGTAGTCATTCGTTTATACTACCCCAATCGATCGTACATAGCAGGGAACACAAAAATGCCAGAGATGTCACGTGCATCCCATGTCCGCTCACGGGTTGCAACCCCAGTCGCTCGCTCATTCCTCAATTAGTCACTAATGCTCCAATCATATGCTACCTACCAGTCCGACAGATGTCAGCTCCAGGGGGATCGCACTTATATCTGCTCTATAAGCCTTGGTCGGTCGCCTGTTCATCTACAATCAGATAACTGAAGCTCCTACCAGATACTATATGTCGATCAATAAAGGGCTTAATTAACAAAATGGCCCGATTGGTCGCTCTTATACCAACCATGATGCTTTGACAAGTCGCCTGTACACTCCTCACCTATTCACCCGTTCAATGTGCTCGGATCTATGCAATTGCCCGCTCCCATGAAGCCGCCCGTGCAGGACAGCTAAATACAACTATCGATAGTTTGCAACAGCTAGGCGGTAGCATTTTCGTAATTAATGGAACGAGCGACCCCAAGCCCGCATATATGAACTTCAGCTCATTTCTTCATGAGAGCTCACCTATAAATAGGCCATGGCGACTACCATAAGGGAAATGGACTCTTTGCCGCCACGAAGTGCTGCAAAATTCTTTCCTCCACCATTCCTTAAGCATTTCAATCGTCATCATGATCTCCGCTTAAAGGTTATTCATAAATTTGGCCATGGCATTCATTAGAATCTTATGAGTGGGAGAAAATCAAAGACATTTTCCTTCTTCATTGCTCATCCATCCTTTTCCTCCATGGATTCCACCATTCCTCTATAGAATTTCGTGAATTTAAGCGAGATTTGTATATGAGAATGAGGATATTTTGAGAGAGTGAGAAGATGTATGAACAAAGAGAGTTTATATGTTTTGCAATCTTTGTCATGATAATGCAAGCTACCTTCATAGTGGACATAGGCCTAGTTTAGGGCCGAACCACTCTAAAATCTTTGTCTCCATTTTATTTTCCTCATCTTTTGCTTTTAATCCTTGTGATTACGGCTCCATCTATTTTCCAACCACATTGTTGAAGTACGATTTTCTTATCATTGGTGTTTGGACCATTTTTTGGTGAAAACAACCCCTTATCTGGTTATGGACGCTAATAGATTCTTCAAGATTTCTCAATTTTAAATTTAACTTTCTAACTGTGTTACTCAAAATGAAACTTTGCGATGCACTCGTATCAAATAGTACTTTAACAAGAAATTTTTTAATTGTAAGTGTACCTTTCAAAATATCTGATATAACTCCTCCTGTAGAAAGAGCTGGCGCATTCGCCCCATCATATACATGAGCCACTTTGGCCTTTTTCAGCAACGGGCAACTCTTGATAATATGCCCTGTCATACAGCAATCATAACATTCTTTAGTATCTCGAGGTTTTTGACTAGAGTCGGATTCATTTCGTTTTGGCCTTTTAGGGGCATTGCACTGATAAGCCCAATGTCCATATTGCCCAGTGTCCATATTGGTCACAATTGAAGCACTTAATCTTTGCTCGCTTATCTTCTTAAGGCTTAGTTGCTTCAGTCTTGTTGGCTTTAGGCTTTGCGTCGGGAAGCTTTCTCTTGCTATTAGCTTGGCTTCTTTCCTGATCCACTTGAATTTTTTTCTTATTTATGCCCTCATATCTACAAGCCATGTTGACAACTTTTGCAAATGGAAGTTCTATATGGTTTGTCACTCTGCTATGGTACCTCCTTCGAAGACTATCAACGAACCGCTTGTTCTTCTTGATCAGTTCCTGAATCAATTCTGGGCCATAGCGAGAGAGTGCAGTAAACCTGTTAATATACTTATGAACGGTTCTGTCACCTTGTTGAAGATTAGAAAATTCTTCATGCAAGCAGTCGACTTCCTATCGTGGAACAAACCTTTCCTCAAACACATCTTTAAACCTCGCCCAATTCATGTCAACCTCAAGATCACCTACAGTCACAACTTCCCACCAGATTAGGGCCTCGTCTTTAAGTAACCAGGATGCCAAGAATCTTTTCCCGTTATCTGCTAATTCTAGGACCGTGAAGATCCGTTCGCAAGACATTAACCAAGCTTGAGCTTCCATTACGGTTCCAATGCCTGTGAATGTCACTCCGCCCAAGTTCTTATATTTCTTAGCAACTGCCTCAAGATCAAATGGTTGTTCTGGGGGTTGCTGTGGCAATACTGAATCATTTAGCATCTGATTGAACTTCATCGAAACCATGCTAACTATTAACAATGGGGTTACGCCCCTTCCTCGGTCTCCGCCTCTTCCGCCTCTGCCTCGTCCACCCATTTTCTTTTACTTCTTCGAATAGCTAGAAAAGAGTCAAGCCAACAGAAAAGGACATCTTAAGAAATAATAGAAGCATAAAGACATATGCATGAATAATGATGTAATAATCAAGTTATATGCTATTCTGATGTACTCATTCTAGGATATTGCTAATCCTACCTCTGATGAGTTACTCGCCCTAGAATACTACTCACTCTATCTCTGATGAGACATTTAATGTGGCATACTCCAGAGCTAAGGTTAACCAATGCTCTGATACCACACCTGACATGAACCAAACCCCTGCTCCACGGTGTCAAGGTCAGTCTATGAAATATTACACATTAACCACATTAGCAGATTACAGAATATAGTATAAAACATAAAATCATAGAATAATTTACATCATATCATAGCAGCGGAAATCATCAACGTCATAATCATCATTAGAGTTACACGGATACGGGATACTACTTAGTACATAACAAGTTTCATCGAGTAGAAAAGAAGTCTACAACGGAACCAAATATAAACATGCATAAGATAGTGCTTAAAATTCTAAAAGAAATGATAAAAGATAAGTCTTCATCTTTGACACAAAAGAGCACCCAATGCTACGATGCATATCCAATAGAAAGCCCATCGCTTGTTCACTCAGCTGCCCGTGTAAAAATAGAGGCACCCGAGTTTGTAAGGGAAAAAACAAACTACGAGTCAGTCGTGAGACTGGTATGAGAAATCCTACAATTACTCAACTTATTTAAAAGTAAGGCAAATCACAGGACCATGCCGTATGTCATGGAACGGGCTTACTCTAATGGATTGCCAGCGCATAAAATTAAATAAATCAAGTAAATAACACAAAGCTTTTAGAAAAATGAAGCTGTTATAAGATTCAGGTAACATCACACAATGCAACGCAAGCCGGAGGATAGAGTTTTACCTTATAATCGCCAAATATTCTTGATACGCATAAAACAAAAATCATTTGATATTATTATTAGTGTATAGATGTATTATAAGCATTTTCGACATAAACGTATCAATCTTAGACGACATAGTACCCCATCCTACTATGTCGTCATATAGCTTTACAATCAAAACCGTGCAATGTCATATTGGAATTTGGGTTTCTGTCATGAGTCAAGGCAAGGGAGGGATGTCTCCTCATTGGTTTTGAGACACTTTAGTAAATGCCTCAAGACTCAAACTTTGGTGAGCCCTTAGATCTTCAAGGTTGATCCACTCTTACTTTTGTGGATTAGTTATTCCTAAACAATGCATTTCCCGGTCCTATCGAACCTATCACTCAAGCCTTTTAGTCAGCTCTATATCTGAGGCGCCTTGCAATCCATCAACCACATAAGTAAAATAGTTTGGGCTCCATACCTTGACACTACTTCAAGCTAGAAAGAAATGCATGCACTCCCTGCAATCACTATCCCGTTTTAGACTCATACTGTGGTGTGAGGCTCGCGAATTAACGCTATACACAAAGCTATGCTAATTAAAGTCGTGCTTTGATTACCATCTACAAGACTTTGCTTTTCAACAAAAGCCTTGATCATCAGCATCTTAGCATGCCACATTGTCAATCCATACCATGTCATTGATTTCCACCAATATATAACCTCTAAGCTTGTACGTCGCAGAGAATGGTGTTAAGCAAGAGAATAAATTCTCCACCACAAAGTAGATATATATTTAGCAGAGATCAACAAAATATCACGCAATACAATGTCACACATACAATTCATTCATACATCCGTTCTGGGTCTGAACAAAATCAGAGGCACCTTATTCCTTGTCCTATATGTCCAATACAAGAGAGAGTTCCTCGTATATCCGGACAATCAACAAGTACATCCGGACAACTACCACTATAACCTTTTCAAGGGAGCAGCCCGTATCGTAGACATCAGTAGTAATCCATTTGATGTAAAGATTGCCGATCTTGCACTATCTTCATTTCTTTGAATTTTAGCATTGTTTAATTATTTGAAATGAGAATTAACTTAGTTTCTTCAAATAATTCGT
Source organism: Allium sativum (assembly GCA_030737875.1). Taxonomy (NCBI): domain Eukaryota; kingdom Viridiplantae; phylum Streptophyta; class Magnoliopsida; order Asparagales; family Amaryllidaceae; genus Allium; species Allium sativum. The sequence continues at coordinate 81,866,491 of CM060909.1, forward strand.
GCATATATAAAATTAAATCAAATTCTTTTGGCTTAATCGAGAATTTAATTTGGTCATCGAATTAAATACTCCGTCACAATATACCCAAAATTCGTTTAATAAGTTTTCATACCAAATTATACTTAACGATTTTCATTTTTATAAACCAATCATAATTGGTTTAATCACGTTCTAAATTGCTTATTTTAATTTAAAACTATTTCTCGCTATTTTTATATAAAAAAATAGCCTAATATGGTCGAACGACGTTTCAGGTCATTCGACTGCATTGGCGTTGTTTTCCCTCAATCTTGAATTTAATATTTCCTAATATCTAACCGATAGATCTTAACATACTTATTATCATTGGAGTTATCTTTTTGAGATGAATGAAATGGTTCTAATTTCAGGAAACTGATGGTTGGATCTCCCGGTATACTCATTTAAAATTACGAGTCGAAAACGCGAACTTCCGCAGCGCGATTCGTTTAATTTAATTTATATTTTTTCGTATAAAACATTAAACGTCTTTCAAACTATTTAATTTACTAAATACTTGGCTAACACCTTTAAATTTTGGAAAATTTTGCCATAACCTCTTTTGTACGGAGGGTTCAGAAAAATCACATATAGCCTAAAAAGGCTCCTATAAATCACATTATATCCATACAACCGGTGTACACTGAGAGATGTGTAAAAATAAATCATCGCAATGCCTGTGTGGGAATTAAAAATCACATGAACGACCATTGTGCCTGACACATCACCCCCAGGCAATATGTACAATTTTATTACCCCAATCCCCAAGTACCATAACTACACAAGAGTGACGTGTATATATTTTTTCATTTCCTTACCAGTGTAGGGTTTATTATTAATTCTTGAAAATTTATTTATGGGTTTAATTTAGTCCAAATCATGTCATCTACTTACATCTGATCAATATGTAGTATACCTGGCCTCCAATCATTTTTTCTCGTCGTACAGCATCAAATAAATAAATAAATTCAATATGCTTCACATCATATAAGCGTCAAGCAGCTACATGATTATATGGGTATGTTGAGTTATGCTTATGTTGTGTAGTCCAATGCCCACTTTCTATCCTATGGTGTTGTTTAATTAATCCGGAAACCATCACTCGCATCCAATGCACACACAGTAGTCATAAATAAATAAGTACTCAATATCCAATGCCATTTAAAGGGCCACTAGTGTCCATCCACGTAGTATGAATTACAAGTGAACATATTCATAGGACACTTCTTTTGCAAATGATTTGTGAATAGTTCAAGTGTTGAACTAACAAAAATATGTATACATCATGTAAGAAGTAATGGACATCAACAAACAAGATTAAATATTTTGTATCGCCACTACTTGGTCAAATAAATTAACTTCACTTATTTTGTCAATTCTAGTTTGGCGCAGGTTTACATATTCACTTACCTAATGACTAAAAATAATATTTTTACATCGTTAATCGCTTACTAAAATCTTAATAAATTTTATTACTTTATTACTTTGTAGTTAATTTTATTTATTTTATTCTAGTTGCAATCTCTTGATATCAATATGTTTTATTTACATATCATGCACGTAATCTACATCGCACACATTAGTTAAAAATCACATTTTTAACTAAATAAAAATTATTTCATGTCATATACTAGTTAAAAATCACATTTTTAACTTACTTAAAATTATTTTAGGTTATACACTAGTTAAAAACCACATTTTTAACTTACTAAAAATTATTTCATGATTCACTAACTAATTTAACCCCTTCCTAAATTAAATTCGGATTTCTCACCGGGAGTTCCACTCCGCCAATTCTTTAAATGTGGAAGAATGTGACTGCTCCAAGCTCTAATGCTTGTCTACGCTTGATGGGGACGGATTCTGGCTTGAATGGAGCACCAAATCTTCACCTCTCCATTGCCCAGATCATTAGCGGTGAACGGAGAGATTATTGGCAAGTTTAGAGAAGTGTAGAGGAGGTAGGAGGAAGGCTACAAGGTGTAGCAAGCTTTAGGAGGAGGAAGTGTGGGGTTTTGGAGGGGGGGGGGGTAGGGTAGTGGCTAGGAGGGAGGAGAGGAAAGTGGAATTAGGATTTGTGAATTTTGGGAGGCCATTGATTTGGAGAAAATGGAGGATGGAGGAAAATAAGAGAAGTGAAGAGAAAGACAAGAGAAGTGAGAGTTATATAGGAATTTGTCTCCTGCTCTCTCCGACTGCACGACTGCAAACAATCTCCATTTGCTACGAAGCTTCATCTTGAGATAATACTTGTCAATATGCATCCAACGAATCAAGTTTCGTCGAATTCCGAGTTCGTTTGACCTTTCGTTTTAACTTTCTCTCTAGCTCAAATTAGCATCAAAAATATGATTTTGGCATACCTTTTCGTCTTGCACGCCCACACACTAATTCCAAAAATCTTGAAACTTAGGATTCCTCCATTATTTGATGATACAAATCCGGAAAAATAAAGTGAAATCGAATTCTGAGTTCGTCTCAATAATGTTCCCTTGTAAAATGAGCCTCGGTTTCTTAGCAAATGTGTCTGCCTCGCACGACCACATGCTAACTCTGTTTAATGTGAAATTTGAAACCTAGCAATGATTGATAATTCCAAATCCAACAAAATTGGTCTCGTCAAATTCTGAGGTCGCCGTCAAAATTTCACTCTTTAAGGGTTATACAATGACTTTAAAAATCAAAATTTTAAATTCTGATGCATTTTCCTATAAAATTATATTTAAAAAAACTTTCAAATTTGTTGTGAAATTCCTGGTTGTTACACAAGGTTAACACTGCTCCAAAAACCCTTGATTTCACGGGTACAAGGTTAATACCGCTCCCTTTCCTTGATTTTAGGGCTACAAGGTACACATCCTTTCCCGAACAATTCCCAAATGATTACATTAGCCCTAGAATTATTCAATATCACCTCAATTCAAAGAGTATTTCGTAGAGATTGAGAAAAGAAGAAGTTTGATATAATTTGAGCAGAAATCGCAAAGTATGATTGTAGAAATCAAGAAAGTAATGTATGTTAATGGTGGTACGTAAGAGGATGATAGTTGAGAAGAAGAAGATATAAAAAATTCAAAAATAAGGCTTATTTATAGCCTCTCAAAGATTGCAACGTTTCAAATTGTCAGACATATCTTTTGAGTGTTTGAAAATATGACGGTTATATGTCGACATAAGCATTTCTGTATGTAAATATATATTATTTAAGTTTGAATTTTAAATCATTTTTCAAGTGTTTATACATACATACATATATATATATATATATATATATTGGAAATATTTGAATCAAAACTTAGTATTTAAAATGAATATTCTAAAGCGTAAAATCATATAGAAACCTTGTAATATAATATATATATATATATACACGATTTAAATTTATAAAACTATATATATTATTAACATATGTATTACAAAACTATAAATATATTTCGAAATCATAAGTAAGCTAATTTGAAATTATTTAAAGAAAGAGTTTGAAATAATTTGAAAATATTTTGAAATCAGAATTTGAAATCAAAGTTTTGAAAATAGAATTTGAAAACGGAATTTGAACTTGGAGTACTATTTGGAGTCTTACATAAAATCTAGACTCAATTACTATATTTTTCTTGAACCCTTGAAATCTTGGTATCATGTTAACCTGATAACTCTTGTGTCTTGAATCCCCTTTGAATCCTGAATCTCTTGGAACTCTAAAATTGTATAGTCTTCGGTATTTAGGTCCTGTATACAAACCCTGTACATATATATATATATATATACATATATATATATATATACATATACATATTCTAGATAGAGATGATAATATATATTTTATAATCAATGATAATTGAAAGAAGGTTGTTGTCATCAAAACTATGTTCTCCAGCAGAACAGAATAGGGGGAGTTGATCGCAACTGAAGGGGAGGGAAAGCAGAATCGAAAGCAAAGGAAGAATTAGAAGGGGAAGGGGGAGATGAGGATTCCATTAGCACGGTTTTTTTAATGAATTTCATTTTTTACCGTTCAAGTCGACAATAATCCGCACATGTCAGCCCAATATAAATCCCAAATACAGGTAGTTGTTGGGGTAAAATAAGAAAAAGAAATAAAGAAGAGGAAAATCAATCATAGAATTTACAATATAAGGATAAAATATAATGTCCAAATAATAGTCCATGAAGCTGTTAAAATACACATTTGATTATACTTTACAACAATTATCAGATTTATACATATCTAGACATAATACAATATTACAACGGAACATAAATGATGTAGTAGGAATATATAATAGATAATATACCAAAAATCTATCTTTATCCTCCAATATAATGTGGTCTTCGCCAACTAAAAAACTCAAGCTAACCCAAGCACCAATGAAAATGCAAAATCTATCGGATTAGAACAAAAAGTTTCTCATATCAGTCAAACCAAACCATGTAATAATATGAGTGTCATGACATAAGAGATGGTTATGAAAAGTCACACGTAATTCCAATGTGTCAGTGAGTGCAATAATTTAACAGATGTTATGGGAATTTCTATCTCCAAAGGATCCATTAAACTATTCACATATAATAGTATACACTATAATAGGTAACGTCTATAAGTAAAATAAATATCGAAATAGCATTAGCGCTTTACATTTATCTACCTTCACACATTTAATTTGGCAATCAAAGTCGTATTAGGCTCATATATGGAAAATATGTCAAGGCACGTGAGGCAATGCCCAAAGTAGAATCCTACCAATTTATCCTTTCTAGTCGGTTGTAACCCATTTGTGCCCAACCGCGACTATTAATCCAACGAGCAAGAGTGTTCCCATTGAGTACAAAATCATGATGACAAAACGAGTAATCAACATTGCTAGAGGTAGCAAACCTCACTGGCTAGACATAGACTCCTTTTTTAGTCATTTTAACGGTGACACGAATGTCAAGGCTATCCATCATCACTCTCTTACTTCATTTCAGTAAACGTTCCGCAATTCAACCAATACATCCCGGGTATCATCCACCGTGTACACGATTATCAAAGTGGTTTCAATATTGATAGAGAGTATGTAAATAAGAGGCCCCGGGCTCTTTAACAACCAATTGTCATTTGTCATACCGGTTGGTTCTTTTATATTTCAAAACTATTCACATTTATATCAAAATATCATCCTCATTTCAAAAATCAAATCCATTTTGAAATCATCATATTTATTTGAAAATAACACTTCATTAAAAATAACATGTATATGCAAATATGCCACTATGTTTGAAAATATTACTTCAATTTCCAACTTAGGTTATACTTCATTAACCATATTCGAATTTAAAGCCATGAATTAAGTATAATCATTTCATCCTGCACAATTTGAAATTCTTAGAAAAATAGTTTGTATAGAAATAAATAGTAGAAGTACTAAAACTGATTTATATACTAAAATAGTTTATAGAACCAAAATAAATTCTGTATCCATTAAATAAGTTTTAAAACAATTTATATTAAAATAACGAAATTTAAAAATATATCAAATCAAACTATTTTCCTTCAATCCAAAAAATCAGGAATTGTGTCTAGATTTCATATAAATAAACTCAATTGTCGATTTCTTACAATTTCATTTTAAATAAATTTAGCTTTAGTTCTGATCAATGACTTAAACCTCAATTGAAATACATCTCATCCTCAAAATCGTACAATTAAAAGTTCATTTTGACTCAAAAATTTACATCATGTTTTAAAATTCCAAAGTCCATTCTTACTAAACCATTTCGATTTGTATCGATTTAAAATCAAATTTCAATTTTCGATTTAAAACACATAAATCAAATTAAATTCCATTTTTAAAATTTTATAGTTCAAACCTTTAAAATAAACTCATTTCCAAATTAAATCCATACATCATTCATAATTTGGTATTCTAATTCAATTCTTTAAATGATTTTTTTAACTAATTCCCACTTAAATTCCAAGTTAACTTCAATTCAATTTTAAGCTAATTTCAATTCCAAATATATTTCTATCCCAATTTCATCTTGATTCATCCAATGTAGAGTTCGATTTCCAAACCTGCTAATTTAAAACACTTGAATCAAATTTCCCTCAGTATCCAATTTAAAACCGAAAATTTCAGTAATAGTTCAAGCTCGAGCTCTATTTCAAAATATTATTTTATCTTACTTTTACTTTGCAATATCCAAAGTTTGAACAAAAGTTTAATCTTTTAAAACAAATCAATTTCTGAATTTCAAATCACATTCTAATTATAACTTCAAAAATCTCAACTTTGATTGTTTAAAAAGTTTCATTTACCAAATTTAAATTTCAACATTTTAAGCTCCAATTTGAAAATTATTCAATTTCCATAAATTTGATTTTTTTTTCCAAAGTCAAATTATTTCAAATAAATTCAAGTCACTATCCAAAATCATTTAACTTAACCAATCTTGTATCTGTATATAACTTTCTATCATATGGTCAAGTGATACTTAAATTTAATTTTAGTTTTTCATGAATGGGTATATATCATTTCAATCAAAATCAAGGGTCATAGACATTTACCATTCCAACCTATGCTCTTAATTCATTTTAAATGATTAATCCCGATTTTATTTGATGCCCATCACATCCAAGGTAAATGGTTGGGATTAATCAACACATCCAACAGTCATACACAAATAAGGTGAATTCATTGATATACCTAACATACCAATTCAAGACATCCATCAAAATCAATCCATCTAAATAGTTCAATATAACATCAATTTACCTATTATCAAGTATCTGGTCTTAAATTAAATTATACTATCATTGAAAATTAACATAAATATGCATTTTATACTACCAAACATCAACCAATACAATCGTATCATAACATGATTTTGTTGGAGAATGGAGTTTTGATGACAATGACCTTATTTCAATTATCATTGATAGTAAAATATATATGCTAACATCTCTATCTAGAATATATAAACATATATATATATATATATATGCAAGGTTTGTATATAGGACTAAAATACTGAAGACTGTACAGTTTTAGAGTTCCAAGAGATTCATAATTGAAAGGAGATTCAAGACTCATGAGTTATAAAGATATCAAGATTTAAAGGACTGTTGTAATCATTTGGGAATTGTTTTGGAAAGGGTGTATTCCTTGTAGCCCTGAAATCAAGAAAATGGAGCGGTGTTTACCTTGTAGCTGTGAAATCAATGGTGTTTGGAGCGGTGTTAAACTTGTAGCCGTGAAATCAAGGGTTTGTACTTAGATATTGATAATAATAAAATTCTTTGCAATCCAGCGTTGTGTGGGACTGGGCGTAGGAGTAATCTGAACCAGTATAAAATCCGGTGTGTTCTTTCTTTTTCTGCATTTTACATTTATCTACTTCTGTGCTTGTAATCATTTTTAGTGTGATAATGTATATGTGATCCATATAGTAGATCAAATAAGTTTAAGATTTTCGTAAATTCCTTATAAACTCCATTCATCCCACTCTATTGTTAGTTTTGCCTTAAGATCCGCATTATGCAATCCCTAACAATTGGTATCAGAGCATAGGTTTTCAAAAAGTTCATCATATGATTTTTGAAAATATTAAATGGCAACCAACACTAGTAATAATACTTCTTTTGTAGAGGGTCGGTCCACTATTAGACCAACACTATTTAATGGCAGTATTTACTATTACTAGGCATGTAGAATAAAAATATATTTACAATCCGTAGCATTAGACATTTGGAATATCACACAAACCAAATATATTGAATCCGCTGCAAATTTTTCACAATGGACTAATGAACAATAGGCTGCGGCAAAAAGTAATTCTAAGGCCATGAATATTTTATTCTATTCATTAGATAGAAATGAATTTAATAGAGTATTAGTTGGTAATTCTGCTTATAAAATTTTGGGAACATAACAAGTTACTCATGAAGGAACTAATAAAGTCAACCAGACTAAAATATCAATATTTATCAATCAATTTGAGTTATTTAAAATGAATGATAATGAATCTGTCTTCGATATGTATTGCAGATTTCAGGGGATCGTGCATTCATTAATATCACTGGGAAAGAGTTATTCAGAAGAAGATCAAGTCAGAAAAATATTTAGTTCATTAACTCCAGAATGGGATCAGAAAACATTGGCAATTGAAGAAGCCAATAATTTCATTGAAATGAAAATTGAGGAGTTATTAGGGAATTTGATGTCGTTCGAAGTTCAGTTATCGAAAACAAAGGAGAATTAGCCTATAGAAAAGAAATCTATAGCATTCAAAGCAACAACAAATGGTTCTTATTCAAGTAGTTAGGATGACAAAAAATTGCACTGATGACAAGGAATATCAAAAAATTCCTAAGATATAAGAGGAGAAATAATTTCCAGAAAAAATTCAAGGAAATTTGGGAAGAGACGAAGATAGATATTATAACTGCAACAGACCAGGACATATAAAAAGAATGTGTCTGTATCCAAACAGATCAAATCAACAAACAGATAACACTAACTACATGTAGCGACCCGGAAAATTCGACACTCGAATTTTCAACATTTACACAAACTGTGTCCCACTCGAGTATCGAATCTCCAGAAAGCTAGAAGGAAGAAGTTAGAGGATGAGAAAGATAAGATAGAAATATTAGAATAGAAGAAGAAGAAGAAGAAGAACCAATACCACAACACAGAATCAGAGTCTCACATCGCAGCGGAACAAAATATAATATGGAAATAAATCTTTATTGAGAGCTTTCAAAATTTCTTACAGTATCAGAGTACATCAACATATCTGGACAGTTATATAACCTATCCTCATATACAATCACACAGCGGAACAGTAGCTATATATATATAACCATACGTTTGAACTCTTCCAGCTTGTCTCTGGACTTCGCAGCATCCGGTAACCTGGACCTGTACACCCCGGCCTAACCCGAGCATTTACAAAACACCGGGTCAGTCTGGTGAACCAGAGTGAGATAAACTCGCACAGTATTAAGGTATCACACAACTTGATTTTAAAGTAAAAATCTTTTTGAAAGAAAAGGATAATCGTAAGACCGAATCCACACATAAATACGGATGGTTTTTACCTTACGATAACCCAAAACATTTTTGAAATCAATATCTTTTCTGATATTATAATAGTGTCTAAACACAAGTAAATATAAATCTAGCGGAACGCTTGCATCTCACGCTCCACATATATAGTATACAATCAAAACCGCGGGCGCTTATTGGAGATTGGATTCCGTCCTTGACAAGGTATGGGACCACCTGTCGATAGTGTACCTCTAGAGGCGAATACACTGGGTTCAACAAGAACGTCTTGCAACCCGGCCCTCACATGACCGACCACTCATTTCGCTTGAGTGTATCGAATGTATATCACCAACGGTTGGACTCAAACCACCGTTCCCGAATGGGAAGAATCGATAGAATAAGAAACAAAAGGAATTTCTCTAGATGGGTGATTATACACCCTAATGGGAGCGACCCACATAGCCATGCTGCCTGCCCGATTTTTGTCATTCACCGGTTGATGAGGCTTGAGGCTACGCTTTATCAGCACATCTCATTCACTTCGAATGCCACATTGTCAGATCCATCAGAATCACTAATTGACGTCCACAACAATACATTACGTGTTGGCTAAAGAAGTTTCCTTCTCCGCTTCCACTCTTGGTATGGTTGAAGAAATCAATGTACGTGACCTTTCTGGAAATACTCTGTCAGACATTCATCCATACAAGTCACCTAGGAACAGGATGAACCGAAGGTACTCCCCTACTGCATCCAATATAGGAATCACCCCATGGATCAGTAGCGAGAAGTCCTTGCATCCCGTAGATTCCAATCACGACAGAATCACAGTTTATCTCTGCTTGCAAGTCAGAGATTTTAAGTAATCCTTCCACTTATGAAGATCCACGGTCTTCAATAGCTCCATCTCGAATCAGCATCTTCATTGTATTCGTATTTGCTGGACGGAATGGTTTTCAAATATAAATTCGATCCCGGTCTTTCCATACCAACAATCGTATGGGCCAAACTTTGATAGTCGGTTATTTAACTATCAAATAAAACAACCATTCATCCATAAAAAAAATGGATTCACTGATTCAATACTCAGTATCATTTAGCCTCTTTAACGAATTGCCCGTTAATTATATTCTTTAACTTTTCCAATATTTGGAACATCGCCTTTACTTCTTAGTAAAATAAGAATATTCTCCAAATTTATTTCATTCAACTTATAAACTTTCAAAAACAGTTTATAATATCATTTGCGGAAATCATAGCTTATGTTTCCCTCAACCACTCTCGTTTATAAACTAATATCATTCTGGGATAATCATGGAGTTATTCAAGTTGGGGTATTTTATTTACCTCTCAGACCTTGACCAACAACATTCATATCTTCAGAATAAATAGAAGTTTATTAACCACACGTTTCTTCTTGAAAAAAATCCGATTTAAATCTCGACAAAGCTTCGATTCTATTAGAAATAGAATTCTTATGAAAATTCCTTAATATCTCTTTATTATGATGTTACAAATTATTTCACAATTCAAACCATTTGTTCAAAAACACATAAATAAAACTTTTATAAATCTCATATTAATACCTTATACAATTTTTATATTGATATACTTTTCAAATCCTTATATTGATCGAAACAATTTAACTTATCATTTGTAACAACATTACAGATTTCTTTTCAAAGCCATTTTACTTCCACTTATCACATTCTCTTTTAAATAATACTCGACTACCTATTTGTTATCTAAAATCGTATGATAATCCTTTAAAAACTTATGTCTAAATAGTTCACCCCATTTATAACCAATGTTACAAAACACATTTACAAACCACTTGCTGCATTCATTAAATCAAAATCTTTTGCAAATTAATTACGATAACTTACCATTCTCTTTCACTTTCACATTATTAACTGCATTCAAAAATCCCCATTTCCAATTCATTATCGACAATTAACATTCGTTGTCGTTATTTAAATCTCATACTTCATTTACTCTCGCCAGCAGATACTATTCCGAACCTCGGAATATCACATTCCGATTTTCGGAATAACACTCATTTCGATCAATCATTCCGAACCTCGGAATAACACATTTCCGAACCTCGGAATAAGCCTCGCTTCCATTTACATAACTGAATCTCATTCATAAATGTCATTTATAAATTCATAATCGTACTTTCAACTTTGATTTCTTTTTAAATTATGAAATCCCCTTTCCAAATCGTTATTCCTTTCAAATCTGTCAATTTGTCAAATCTTATTCACGAAATGTTATTTAATCGCATTTCGTAATCATTTGAAACACCAGTTGTTAAAACGATTGTTTATCACAAAATATCACTCTTTAAACTCTTTTATAAATTCTCGTCTATCCATGATTCAATTATTCCATCTTTATATTTTGAAATCGATTTAAACTTCCTATACGACCGTTATGGCCTTTATAAAACCATTTCAACATTTATATCGCAACGCGACAAATTTAATATCGTTTAAACACTTATTTAATAATATCTTGCATCTCTATTAGTTATATTTTATAAAAATTTGCAAACGCCACTTTGACTATTATCTTTTCCATAAAAAAAAAATCGTATTTCGAATTTATAAAAATATGTTCATATCTTTAAAACCACTTGAAATCCATTAAATATTGATTTCGAAAAATCATTTCTTTTCATTGACGGTACTAAAGAGGCAAATGGCTACTATAGTACCAAACCATGAAATATAAACGAATTTCACGTTCCATAACAAACAATATAATTATACTGATAACCGTTATCAATATCAGTGAGAAATCTCGTTAGATTTCCCTAACCTGCCATTCTCTGCAAAACAATGGGTTACCACAATTCAAATTATTCAGTTCAAATTGGCCAATCAATATTTGTTTTCCATCCAAATAGATGACACAACATTTTCATAATAACAGTTAAAGATAATTGTAACAACCAATACTGGCCTAATCACATAAATGCAAGCATTCAATTATTTATTTATAACGCTTATAGTGTTATAAACGTAACCACTGAGGTAAGTTACCTCACTTGGGTTTAATCGTTATAAATAACGATTAATTAAATTAAACGAACGTTTAATTTAACTGTGTCAGTCCATATATGAGTATAAAATCAACAACGAACAACCAAACAAACAACCATTAACAAGCGTAGCACACAATTATAAAACCCGACTTATAAAAATATAAGAAGGGAAAACTGAGTGAGTTTAACTCACCTTGCTTCGTTCGTCGTTGAAACAATTCATTTCAGTGGCTTTCAATTTGATCCAAACCAGCTTTACCGTATAGCGTTAGACGATACTATTCCGATGTCACTTGCTCATCCAATTCTGGCTCAACGTGTCTTTGCATTGTTCCCCCTCCTGCTGGCTTTCGCTCACTTCACGTTTTCTATTATAATTTTTTTTTTCCTATGACCGAAAAGCCACTGGCTCACCACGCTAGCCAACCCCCTTCATATTTCTTTTTTTTTTCAATAAGGCACTTCACCGTCTCCACGTCCTCAGCATGACAACCGCTCCTCCCTTCCCACTTTCTTCTTCTTCTTTTTTTTTCACCGAATGGTTTTCTAAATAAATGATCGGCCGCCCCCTTGCATGCAACCGCATGCTTCAAACCAACGTTGCCATCATTTTTTTTTTCTTTCTTCCTTTCTTTTTTTTTTTAAAAAAAAAAAAACCGGCCCACCGAGCTTCCGTCATCAAGCGCCACCCTTTTCTCGCCCATATATGCGTGCATGAAGCCATCTGACACCACGCCAAAACTCCTTGAACCACTCCACCAGGCCTTCTTCCCATTCTTCCAGCGTTTCCTACCCCCTTTTTTTTATTTATGGAAAAGCCTAAGCTCAAGCCCACTGCCTCCAACCATTTTCACGCATGCTACAGGTCTTCATTTCGCACCTTCAAGCTAGCCTATTCCTCCAACATGGGTCCCTTCCTTCCATCCATGCGTACTGCTCCCCTTCTCTTCTGTTCATATTCTTTTTTTTTTTTTTTGGAGGGCGCTACGATTTAATTGCCTATGGAAGAAAGTTTGGGTGTTAATTTGCAGGAGAAAATGTTTCGGTAAGCAAATGGAAGAGGAAATCAAGTATTTATATAGAAGAAAGCTACCGTGGTGACCACGTATATAGAGTAATAGGTTTATAGGGTAGGATACTGTTGAGTGGGGTTCTCGAAATAAACCGTGGTTCACACGGTACTTAGTAGATTGGTGGCCACGGTATTTAGGTTTGGGACGCAAGAAATCAAATGGCGTAAGCAAAAGCAAATAGGAAAAGTTAAAGTAGTGGGATCATTTAATAATATAATAATGTAACCAAACTTGCCGTGAGTTTTCTTATTAAAAATCACCACATACGATGTTCAATCGAGGCGAAAACTACTAATTCTAGCATAAAAAAATATTCCGGATCCAATGGGACAGGTTTCGTCGAATTCCGACACCGTTTACGAAAATCCTTTAGAAAATATCGATGAAAAACACCGAGCAATAATTCCTTAAAATTACAGAAAAAAATCCTAAAAATATAAGGCTTTGACGTTTCACTAGACCTCTTCCTAAGGTTTCGTATGAAACTTGTTTCGTTGAATTTGAAGTCCGTTTGACCAGTTAACCATTCAAATAAAGTTACCTACACCACTATGTATTCATGTATGAGCGTTGCAGACTGAAATAAAAATACAATCGTGTTCAGTGAGGTGTCGCGATCCCAAAAATATAATAATACCGGTAGTTTAACTTATATTGTGAAATCCCAAAATGTTGTCACAGGGTGCAAAATTCTCCACATAAAAAAATTGCATTTTTAATTAATTAAAAATTACCATAAAATTCTAAAAATTAAATTATCACTACGCCTCAAAAGAACCTTGTCTAAATTCGAAACCGATATGTAGTTATATTCAATAAACCGTTACGGTCGATAAACGATTACGCCGCTGTTTTTCTGCCACATTGATTTGGGCATAACTTCCAATCTACACAACGAAATCCCGATTTTTTCTCTTTCACTAGAAAAATATACTTCACTTGCTCCGTACATTTCTTGTTTCACATAAATCTGATTTAAAACAGGCTCTGTATATCCAGTTGAAGTTCAAAACTCTATTTTACGAACTGCAGCGCTGTTCTGAGCTCGTTATATTTTATATATGAATATATATCGTTCAACTTCGTTTAAATAGCGATTTAAATATTAAAACCCTTTAATATTCCAAATAAAATAAAATAAATGAAATAAATAAAGTATTTGGCTGCCAAAAATACGGGACGTTACACTACAATTCACCAAAGAAGAGGAAAAGAGCATATGCAGCAACTTTAGATGATTCAAATTCATCATCAAGCGACGAAGAGACAGAAACTGGAAATCCAAATATATGTTTCACAACGATTCATAATTCAGAAAATAATGAAGAAATGGATCTAATAACCAGGTACACCTTAATAAATTTTTTTATTTTTTGGTTGATTTGGATGAATCGATGCTTTGTTTGCCTTGTTTGAATTTGAAATTTGAATTATAAAATTCATATTTGAGATCTGAATTTTTGAAATTCAAAATAATAATAGTATAATAATAATTAATTTTTATGGTTCTTAGTATTAATATTATTTCAGGAAATAATAAACCTAGAATATAAAGCGTTAATATAGTAAAACAATGTTAAAATCAACATGTCTTTTGAAATGTCAACATATATGTCAACATACAGAATTAGACATGTCAACATATAGGCCAGAAAATGAAATTCAAAATTTGAATTTCAAAAGTTTAAACTTTCAAACTTCCCTCCCCCTTTTCACCAACTCCCAAGGTCTCAAAATGTGTCCTTTCTCTCAGAAAAGTTGTTCTCATTAAATCTCTATTTATTTATCTATTCAAATCTATCTTTCTACCTTTCATTCAAAATTCAAAATTCAAAACAACTTTCTTCATATCTTCTCTCTTCAAACAACTCTTTAATGGCTTCCTCAAGTTCATCACAAAAAATGAGACTAATCAAAATAATCAAAGCTTATCTCTAAAATGATAAAGAAGAAATCAAAGCCTATGTTGACTATATAGGTAATGGAAAAGTCAATACGGGAGCCTTCGCCATTTTCGACGATTTTCCTTCTTATGATCTTACTTCTCTTTATCAACAATATGGTGTTTTGTGTTTGATAGATTCTCGGGATAATGACGAGTTAGGTTACCCGAACCTAGTAAAGATTTTTATGCAAATCTAGGTCATGGTTTTTATAAGGGAGATGAGAACCAAGTGTGGAGTAGCGTCAAAGGAATTCAAATCGTTTTGGAAAGCGATATTTTGGGAACAATCTTGAATTGTAAGAAAACGGGCTCGGATTTTTCAGAATTTGAAATCGATGAACAAGACTTAGAAACATTCCATGACATCTTTGAAAGCGATGAGCACATGGATTTCCAAAATTGCTATTTACGTCCTAAATCTATAATTGTTAACCTGCTCCTCCAACATACCATCACTCCCCGTTTCGGAAATTTCAACAAACCTACCCCTAAAGTTCAAAAAGCTCTCTTTGCTATGTTTGGTGTTTATGACATCAATTGGGCCGATGTTATTTTGAAAGAGTTTAAGCCCAAAGAAATGTCCACAAGAGAAAATATTCTTTATCATGGAGTCTATCTCACTTGCATCTTTAAATACTTGAGTTGAACTTAAAGGAGAGTAATTTGTCTCAAGAAAGGTCTTTAATTCGGGAAATATTTCCCTAATGAAAATTCCTATCATTATTAAGCCATATGAAACATATACGGAAAAGCAAGCCCGAATGGAACAAGAAGAAGGATCTTATGGAAATCGAAGAAGAAGAAGAAGAAACCTCTTTGGAAATTATTCAGTGTCCATCCAATAATAGAACCATACCCAAAGAAATGCTTGTCCAAAATCAAGCCAAATCAACCAAAAACCAAAAGAAGTTAAAGAAGACACTTAACAACATATCTTCCAAAATGAACAAGTTCTTTGAAAAAGTGGGAAGAATACTTGGCTTATCATCTTCCTTTTCATCATCCGCTGAAGTTTTATCTTATCTAGTCTATATTATATTTAGTAGTTTCTTGCATTGGCTTTCGAATCTCGTATTTAGTATCGTTTATCTTTCGAATGTGTCTTTGTTTAAGAACTAACATATAATCTTGCTTGCTGCCTAAATTGATCTCTAATGTTTGTAAGAACACTGGAATAAAATAAAATAATATAATACAATGACCAACAATTCAAAAATTAAGAAAAAAATATATAATTTGAAGTCGGTATGTCGACATACATTTTTACATATGTCGACATTTAATTGCCAACTTTTCAAATTTGTTCAAAATTTAAATAACCAATAGGTGTCTATACAATTTTAATGAATCCAAGACCCTATAAATAGACCTTTCTTCTAGAAAACTTATTTTAATCTTTCTCCTTCTTATTTAATTATTCGTTTTTTATTTTATCAAATTATGGAAAATCCTATTCATAATTTGGGTGACAATCTTGAGGAAAGCCTCAATTCCTTCAAGAATATCCTCTTAATAATCCTACGTAATCAGTGCCGTCTAGAGTTAAGTCGGATTAAAATGATAGAGCAACAAGGAAAACATTTTGACTCCATTCGTTGGATGATATTTTCACTTTCCAGAGATGAAGATAATAACGTGACTGCTGCACCCACCACCAAAGAAGAAGACGAGGACTGGAATGTGATCAAGAAGGATCCAATCTTTGGAGGAGATGGATGGGTGGTTGTTCCAAGAGAAATTTGAATTTGGTTGGAAAGATTGATTTGTTTGATTGGTTTGTTTGATTTGAATTTTTTTGAACATGATTGTAAATATTGTTTGATTTGGATGGGGCTGAATACTTGTATATGTATGGATTGAAATACTTGAATGGTTTGAATTAGTTATACTTTTTCTTATACAGACTAGGATAATAAAGGAATAAATTTAGGGGGAGTCATGAATATTAATCATACATAAGCCATTAGAATCGTTTATGGCTTAGTTTGAGGGGAGTTAAATTAGGGGTTCTTTTTGTTGATGACAAAGGGGGAGATATATGAAACAGGGATTAGTTAGGCTAGGTTTAAGGAGGAGTGTGTAGGAGCCATGATGAAAGAGGGAGTAGTCAGAGAACAAGTTCAAAAGGTATCAAATGGTATCAGACAGGTATGAATATTTTATAAATCAAGGTTGTCATCATCAAAAAAAGGGAAATTGTTGGAGAATGGAGTTTTAATGAAAACAACCCTATTTCAATTATCACTGGTTACAAAATACTTATATACTAACATCTCTATCTAGAACATATATATGTATGTATATGTATAGTGTTAGTATACAAGACTTAAATACTGAAGACCATACAGTTTTAGAGTTCCAAGAGAATCAGAATTGAAAGAAGATTCAAGGCACATGAGTTATCAAGATATTAAGATTCCAAGAGCTCAAGAAAAATATAGCACTCGAGTCTAGATTTTATGTAAGAATCCAAAATGGCACTCCAGGTTCAAATTATGTTTTTGAACTCAAATTCTGTTTTCAAATTCAAATTCTGTTTTCAAATTCTGATTTCGAAATAATTCTAATTCTATCCTTAAATGATTTCAAATCACCTTACTTATGATTTCAAATTATATTTATAGTTTATATAGTTTCATATATGTATATATATATATATATATATAGTTTTATAGTTTTAAATCATATAATCTTATAAATATATTTATATACTATATTAATATGTTTCTATATGATTTTATACTTTAGGATATTCATTTTAAATACTAAATTTTGATTTAATAATTTCCAGAATATATATATATGTTTAAACACTTGAAAATAATTTAAAATTTAAAACTAAGTAGAGTATGTCGACACACGTAAATACCTATGTCGACGTATAACCGTCATATTTTCAAACACTCAAAGGACATGCCTTTCCTTATTTGAAACGTTTTAGAAACGTTGCAACCCTTCTACCACTATAAACAGACATCATTTTTGAATTCTTATTATCTTCTTCTTCTCCACTTTCATCTTCTTACTTACCGCCATTATTATACATTATTTTCTTGATTTATACACTTATACTCTTCCAGTTTCTACTCAAATTATATCAAACTTCTTTTCTTCTCAATCTATATCAAATACTCTCTGAATTGAAGTGCTACTGAAGAGTTCTAGGGATGTTGTAATAACTTGGGAATTGTTTGGGAAAGGTTGTGTTACTTTTAGCCCTGAAATCAAGGAAAGGGAGCGGTGTTAACCTTGTAGCCGTGAAATCAAGGATGTTTGGAGCAGTGTTAACCTTGTAGCTATGAAATCAAGGGGTTGTACTTAGATATTTATAATAATAAAACTCTATGCAATTTAGGGTTGCATGGGAATGGACGTAGGAGTAATCCAAACCAGTATAAAATCAGGGGTGTTCTTTCCTTTTCAACATTTTATATATCTATTTTTTTGTCTATGATCATTTATGGTGTGATAGTCTGTGTGATTCATATAATAGATCAAATAAGTTTAAGACTTTTACAAATTCCTTATAAACACTATTCACCCTCCCCCTCAAATTTTAATTTTGCCTTGAGATCCATATTCCACAATCCCTATCAGATTTTAAGCTAACTAACAATCAAATATTTTAGTTAAGCGTGAGTGGTTTTAATCACTCACCTTTGACTTTTGATTCCATGTGAAATTCAATTATAGGCCCAAAATTAGTCTGTCTCGGAATTCTTTCAAATTAGTGCCAAAAAGTCTAGAATTTTAATACGATCCCAGTGCAACTGACGACATGTCAATCTGAATCCATACGAACTAGATATTTAATTGAAAAGGTAATACACAATTAACTTAATTATTTAATACCTAAAACACCTCCCACCCATTGTACACGTGACCATCACCCTCTCTTTCTTTCTACCCCATTGAAACGCAAGACCAACTCCTCATACATGCAAAAAATCGTGCACGAGCACCAATTGATACAAGGCTCGACTTCGTGAAACCCAAATCAGAAATTACCATTGTCAGTCTCTCTTCACGCTCATTATACTCGACCCCACCATCATCAACCGAATCCATCCCCTCAAAACCCTTCTACTGCTACCTCACACGCAAATCACAGTAGGCATGTGACGCTTCTTTGCACCAAACCTTACCAAACTCCTCCACCTGAAGCCGCTTGCCACCAGAAACAACATGCCATCATCCCTGTTCCCCCTTAGTAGCGTTGAATCCCGACCCTACATCATGCTGTGAAAAACCCGAGATCCCTGATCATGATTGCTATCAAAATTGGGAACACCCACGTGAAGCACTCCCACCGGCAAGCTCAACGAATGGGTTTACACGATTTCATTGAGTATACAAATTTATTTAATTTGTTGAAGATTGGAATCGGTGTGACTCATTTTTTTTGACAGGAAGAAAAAGAGTAATTAGGTTCTAAGGGAGTTAAGGGTTATTTAATGGGAAATCAATTTATATAGTTTCATTATTACAATCAATTTTACTCACATCGAGCGTTATAAGCTTGCACAATCTCATACTTCGTCCGATCGCCATGAAAATTGACATTTTTCATTCAATATTCTAGACTCTTTATCGAATACTGAGACTGTTTCCAAAGCACCATTTTCTTGTGTAATTAAAATCAAATAAATACATATCGATTTAAAACACAACAATTCTTTGGTAATAAATTATTATTATTATTCACATTTAAATAATATCAAACTAATTTTACATTAAATTCTGAATTTGCTTATTTGGGTAATTTCAATATTGAAACTACTATTTTCAACATTATTTTAATTAACTCGTATATTATGAATTCAAGTTATTTAATTTCTACAATATTCATATTCATTTTTAAATAAATTGAATATTCCAGTACTAAAAATCTGGTCATTACTTCTTCCCCTGTTAAAAGGATTTCGTCCCGAAATCAAAAGTTAAAATGAATGTAGTTAAACCCACTAATTTTAATTCAAAATTTATTTTTCAAAATCATGTTAAATTTATCTATCATCCGAAATTATAGAAAATTTTAGTAGCACCTCCTTTATATGGATCGACCTGAAAAAATGACAATTGCCACGTAGGACCCTAGTCAACCAAAAAGAAAAAAGCTAAGAGGTTATCCTTATCTGAGATATAAAATCCACTCAATCCAATCAATAACATAAATGTGTACCTATTTCTCAAGCAAACAAATCTATATTTATGAAATCAAAAAGCAACTAGCGCCATTTTCTTCCATGAACCTATATATAATTACATAAGCCAAAAGGGAGTTAAGAAAATAAACAAGTAACATAATAACTACAACATATGCATAAACAACATAATAATCATACGCAATAACCAAGTACATTGCAACTAGTAATAAAGATGTAAATCCATAAGCAACAATCATATGATAGTATCATATTGTGTCATGATCAATAATAATCATACCCACGATTCATTAAGGATTTGAAACCCCATCATCGCACAAGGATGATAAATAATCCATTAAGGGCCACCTTACGCTCAAAAGCCTCGGGTTAATACTTAACCAATCGTCCATGCTACCTCAAATAATTCAAAGATCTAATTCTCAAAGTCCCCACAAGTCAACAATATTGCATGAATTAATTTTTAAAGCCCATACGATACATATAAGCTATTCATATGCAATACCAAATTTGATCGCTCGCTTGATCATATAATTTCGCATTCGGACTAGTACCGTCCACTCAATGTTTCTAATGCGGATTCAAATCCGGTTTTTTACTAGAAACCGCCATTTATCTTGCGTAGCCACTACGATTGAGATTCATAGAATTAGATCAAACATCATATATCTAATTTCGTCCTTAAGAATCGAGTGAAAAATACCAACACAGATTAGTTATAATCTACCATAAAATCATGCATTCGCCTGTAGATCAAATCGCAAAGCGAATAAAATAACCTACATAAATCTTACATACTCATCCGATTGGTTTAATAATTTTCAAATTCTTTTATTCATATTTGTTTCCATACTTAGTATTTTATTCTTATACTACTACCATTTGTGATTCGATTCAAACAACTTACTATAAGTTATCAATCTTTATACAACTTAATTCTATTCGATACATGTATTTCTATAGTTCTATTTTGTTTAAATTCTTATTATAAACATGGTCAATCTCATATATGTTTATAATTCATTCAACGCTTACTCAAATTTCAGCATACTTTAATATTAGTTAAGTGTATAAACACTAACATGCTCATTTTACTAAACTCAATGGATTCAATAATTCAAAACAGTTTTAAAATTATTACTTCTCAAATTCTATATTTTAAACTTCCATTTCATTAATATTTTAGTTATAAATCACGAACCACCAAACCACGAATTTTCTGAAAAATTGATTTTCTTATAACTTAAAATTTACAAGAAGAAATTTAAATATTTCTCTTCCATTAGAAAACTATAATCCAATAGATCCGAATAATTCTTGTTTCAAAGAATTCTGACTTATATTGGATCTTATATATTCGTTTGAACTTAAATTCAAAAAAAATCGAACTTCGGCTACATGATGAGCTCGTTATTAATTAAGTTTAATTAATTCGTTCAACCTTTGTTAAGCTTATAAATTATAAACCTATTCTCTTATGTTTTCACATAACTAGTTAAACATTCAAATTCAACTTGGAAATATCGTTTATCCAAAATAATTGTACATTCCATTCAATATATAGATGAAATCCACCAAATATCAGATCAACTGAAATGCAAAACCTTATGACTCTAATATATAAACTAGTGCATCCATATTTTAACTTTGTTGAAAACTTCAGAATGGAACTTTTAGATTTTGTGCTTCAAATAATTTGGATTCAAAACAAAAATCTATTTTAATCCAAACTACTATCCATGGTAGCAAGTTCTTCCATAGAAACTTGAAAATGAATTTCGATGACGCTGCAGTCATCATCAACATTGTTTTCCAGCAACCACATCAAGATCAATGATTTCAAAATCTTTTAAGATCCTTTTTATTCTCATAAACACAACCAAATAACTTATATATTTCTGTTAAGCTTTGAAAAACATTTTCAAACTTCCAAAATTCCAAACTCTTTGATTTTCAACTCTAATCAATTTCATATAACAAAATCTTGTATACATTACACTTGCATAATTCTTGTTTAAATTCAACTTAAACAACTTTAGTTCAGATTGTATTCTTACTCAACCTCATCATCGAACACCTTACAGCCAAATCATGAAATAAATTCACAAGTTATTCATTTCTAATGTTCCCGTAATTATAAATCTACCTAATCCATGCAAGAAAATGGAAAAGATTACTCTTGTCCAAACACGGTAGTCAATACCCATAAACTGGTCAAGCACAACTACACAACAACCAATAATAGCCAATGCTCATAAATAAGTGAGCAAGACCAATCAATCCACAAATGATAATAACTTAATGGGTAAGTTTATCTCAGGTCGCATTGCAACACCTCTTCCAAAAATGGCGAAACCTCCATCTGCCGATACCTCCTCCTCAAAACCCTCTTCTTTAAATTTCTCTTTTCCTCCTCCTATTCCAAATCCACCACTGCCTGAACCCCCCGTTCCCCTTTGTTTTTGACTTCAGCATCAACTCCACCTTCCATCAGATGGACAAACCTTTTCGCCACCAAGCCTTGGAACGCTGGTAAGTTCACGCCTCCTTCCTTCCAACTGAAGTTCAACGGGAAACTTATGGTCCCCCTGAAGACATCGTCTCTACCGGCAAGGAAGTCTAGAGTGACTATCTGCTCGGATTTTTTTTTGACAAACCACTATGCTACACCGTAGTCATAAATCGTCTGAAGCAGATCTGTAAGCCAAAAGGCTTGATTAAAGTCAAATCAAACAGTAAAGTTTTTTCCTTCCTTCTCTCTGACGAGGATGATAAAAAGAGGATTATTGAAGTGGATCTGGTGTTTATACGTAGCAAGCTTTCATTATAAAACCTTGGAGTGCTATGTGTTACCCTTCTGGTTATTCTATTAACAAAGTACCGGTATGGATTAAAATAACTGATGTTCCTCTCTTTGCTTGGTCGTTACCGCGCATTTGCTAGCTCGCGGGGAGAATTGGTAAATGTCTGTGCTTAGACTACTCCACTGAGAAGCTTCAAAGATTGGAATATGCAAAGTGTTTGGTTGAATTAACGCCGGATAGTGAGACGCCTTCCGTCTTTCTTGTTCAACACCCGGATGGATCCGAATATAGTGTCAAGATTGAATATTTTTGGAAACCAGAGGTCTGTTCCAAGTGTAAGGTCTTTGGCCACAAACTTTCGAACTGCCCGCTAAATAGTGTGAGTTCTTCTGCAAATCTTCAAAACACGGTAGAGAAAAAGAGAAATGATAATGTAAGTAACGGTCACATTAGTAATTTACCTAATAAACTCTCTGGTACTAGCGGTGTTTCTAGGGATGTTGATAAAAGCATGAGGTCCTTTTGGATCAAAGTTGATAGGAAGGGCAATCCACGACCTTCTGTAACTGAATTTTCTGGTGCTGAACTGTGCAATAATGGGCAGGTTGAGCGCAAAAGTAAGGAAGGAGGCAATGTTACCTTGAATATTAATAATATGCTTGGCATTATCAACCAAATACATGACAAAAAACGAGGAAGTGGTGGTGAAAATGATGTTTGCGAGGTAGTGAATTGTGATATCAATGAAACTGAATCTCAACTGGACATTGCTTGTGATATGAATAGCAATGAAAATCAAAACAGTGCTCAACTGGAAAACTAGAATCCTATGAAGGAACTGATGAAGGAACTAATGAACTATGACAAAGCCAGTGTTACTGCTCGAAGTGAAGCATGCATAGACAAACCATCTACATCTTATGAGTGTGTGCATCTATGTCGACTTGGGAAGTTTCCAATGTCGACACTTAGGTACCCTCATTGCAACATCAATCTGAAATATCTCTCGAAATAAAAAAATTGTTGTGAATGGCACAAATAAATAAATACTAAACGGAGCCAATGAGACTGATACTCTTGACAACTTCCTTTTGCACAACTTCAACATTGAAGGATTTACAGCAGGAAGAAATAGAGAGAACCACCCAGTTGTTAAAACTAAAGACAACTTCATCAACAAAGAAACAGTTCCTGATCAAATTGAGGAGCTCGGAACTGAATTGGCAAGTGGAAAAGTTAGTGGAGATCTATATGTCCAAAAGAAAATTCCTATGGATCTTATGCAAAAAAATTAGCACCTATATGAGCATGAAGACTGCTTCAGACATTGACAAAGGCAAACAAAAGGCATCCTCCAACCCGGGGTCTTCTTTGCCTAAACTAACGAGTCCAATCACCATTACCGTTCAAATCTGGTTTATTGAACTCACAAAGCCCAAAAAGTGATAACCTTATTTTTTCGAAGAGAAACTTCTACACACACATCGCTCCTCTACCAGCATATAAAGCTCCCCATGAGCCTCTTGTAGTGTGAGATACTCAGGTAGCTGCAAAAATAAGTGAAGAAACGGTCAAGACCCCTCTTACGTGTAGCAGGATGAGAAAGTTATCGAGAATGCAACAAAGCAAAGGCTGCATGCCTTTGTGATGTCGTGTGCACCTTGTTGTTTGCACTTGGAAAGCGCAGTACTACACTTGTGTGGTACTGGTTAGTTATGTATCTGGAATGTAATATGTAATGTAAAAGTGGTATCCCATATGTGGGAATTATGTTTAAACAGATGTTATGTATGCATAGCATCTGTTTTGCCTGTAATTTTCTTTTTTAATAAATAGTGTTACAGACAACTATAAAACCAGTCAGCCTTGCCAAAAAAGAAGTTTGTCTCAGGTTTTTAATAGCTTTCGAAATTCAGCTCACATCCCTGTCTTAAATTTTTATAAATTAGGTTTCAATTTCCCAAAAAGAAATCTTGAAAATTCATAATTTAATAAAACACATAAATTTCATCGAATTCATGCATTAAAACCACCAAAAGAAAACAAATAAAAAACAAAAAAAATCATGAATCTCCAATATTTTACATCAAAAGATGCAATAATTTGCAATTAATGCTGATATTTCAGCAACTATTGCAATAACTACATCAAATGCAGTATTATTGTTGAAATATCAACAATAATTGCATCTTTTGATGCAATAATTCAGCCACCCCTTTTTTCATGTTTTTCAGCATTGTTGCTGATATTTCGGCAAATATATGCAATAATTGCATACATATCAGCACGTATTGATAAGCCTTCATTAGTTTTAATATTATTGCATACATTTCAGCAACAATACACAATTATTGCTGACATTTCAGCAATGGTTCGTAAGACCTGCAAAGTTATTCAAGTTTAATTGCATATATATCAGCAAGAATATGCAATAATTGCTGATATGTATGCAATAATTCACCCAGATTTTCAATTGAAATTCAGAATGAATTATTGCATATATCTTAGCAGTAATTGAATACTATTACTGAGTTTGCCAAAAAAAATTGTGTTTTTATCAGGTTGCTTCTGTGAATATTTGCAATTTTATGAAAAAATTTCATGTATTAGTGCAATTATTTTTTGAAAAATGCTTGAGGGTCAAAAATAGGGACCCGCATTAAATGAAAAATGTGGGGAGGATGTCATTTTAATTTAGAACATTTTTAAGGACGCGAGCCTTATTTTCATTAATTTATTATCATCGTTCCTTAACAAAAAACTCATTTATATAAATAATTTAATTACGAAAACTTTCTTTGTTCATTTAATATATGTAAACCTTGTTGTTTCATTTGCCAAATTTGAAAACAATATTGAATCGAATGACTTGTTTGAGTATTTCGGAATCTTCGTCAAAACAATGAACAACCGATTGATTTAGAATTAAAATTCAGACATAACAAATCAAATAACCCAATCCAAAATATTTTGTATTCAATTACAAGTACGTGCTCATATATATAATATACATACTCTTAGAACTCAAGCTAGAGTGTTGTTAACCCTATCTCTAGTGAGTTATAACCTATATAAGCCTAGGTGTTCGCTAAACCTAAGCATTGATGCCAACTATAACGACCTTCATTTTTTACCGTTAAAGTCGACAACAATCCAAACATGTCGACCCAATACAAATTCAAAATACAGAGAGTTATTAGGGTAAATAATGAGAAGAAAGAAGATAAAAATAGTCACAGAATCTCACAACGTATTGATAAAATATAATGATCAAATAACAGTTCATGAAGTTGTTAAAATACACATTTGATTATACTTTACAATAATTATCAGAGTTATACATACCTAGATATAATACAATAATACAGCAGAACAAAAATGATGTAGTGGAAATATATAGTTGATAATATACAAAACTCTGTCTATAATGTGGTCTTCGCTAATTGAAAAACTCCGGAAGACCCGAGAACTAATGAAAAGACAAAAACACTCGGAGGATCAGAACTAAAATATTCTCATATCAATCAAATCAAGCAATGCAACAATATGAGTGCGATGGCGTTAGAGACTCTTATGGTGATTTACACCTCATATCCAACGTGTATGTTAGTGTATTTACTTAAGAAATGTTATGAGAATTTCCATCTCGTAAGGATCCATTTAATTATTTACATATTAAATTATAAGTTATAAAGGTAAATATCTATTAATAAAATAAATATCAAAATAGCGTTAAGGCTTTACATTAATCCACCTTAGCATGTTTAATTTGGCAACGAAAGTCATATTGGACTCATATAAGAAATATATGACAAGGCACATGAGGCAATGCCCAAGGTAGGATTCTACCCGTTTACCCTTTCTGGCTAGTCGTAACCCATTCATAGCCAACCGCGACTATCAATCCAGTGAACAAGTGTGCAACCATTGAGTATAAAATCATGATAGTGATACGAATGATCATCATCGCTAGAGGTAGCAAACCTCATTGGTCAGACACAGACTCCAGTTTTAGTCATTTTAATTATGACACGAATGTCTAGGCTATACATCATCGTTTTCTTACTACATTCCAGTTAATGCTCTCTATTTCAACCGCTAGATTATGGATATCATCCGTCGTGCACACGGTTATCAAAAAGGTTACAATATTGAGAGAGAGTATGCCAATAAGAAGCCCCGGTCTCTTTAACAACCAATCGTCATTTTTTACACTGGTTAATTCTTTAACATTTCAATATGACCCATGAGCATACTCATGTGTGTTTAACAATTATTTTGGACATCACACCACCTTTGGACATTTCCGGACCTCTCAAACATTGTTGACCAAGTCAACACCACTTCCATTCAAGGAAGAGGAAGAAGGCCACCCCCTCGCCTCGGATCCCGAACCTCGGATCCCAAACATCGAACCCTGAGCATCGACCCTGCTTCCCTTGGGCTCGATCCCGCTTCCCTCGGCCTCGACCCCGCTTCCCTTGGATCCCTCGCCTATGCTACAACATCGGCAACTCCTCGACTACCATCGCTCAGCAAGGAAAATCGATAACAAGAACCAACAGGATATTGTTAATCAGTATAACTTCTTGTAATAGTTATTGTATTTCGTTGTAATGGAATAAAATCAGTACAACCTTCAAAGTGGACGTAGGCCCCGACGGGCCGAATCACTATGAATAATTGTGTCCTTTACTTTCCCACATGTTTTATTGCATCTCTTATACTTCTCCACTCTGGACGTTTAAGTTGCTAATTTTTGGAACTCTCGGATGTTGGTGACAATTTTAGACGTCAACATTTTTGGTGCGCCAGGAAGGGGGAGAGCAAAGCGCGCACCTACAGTGACTTTCTATCACTTCCTTCGAGGAATCGTAACCTCGCCTTTCCTTCTACTCAGTCACCAAGACTTGGGACACTACTTAGGTTTTCTCAGACTTACCGACCAAGCCTATCGACAATGGGGAACAAAGGAAAGGACCCCGTGGTCGATCCTGATTCGGAATTTTCTCCTAAAATTCGACTCCTAAAAGCTCTGACCAACCTTAATTCTCCTAACCTCAATGCATTCATCGATCAAGACCAATCTGACTAAGCATCAAGAAAGTCGGGCGAGACTCGACGATGCCATGTCAGCAAAATTCGCCAAAACGTCGGATTAATACAACGGCTCTGACCATATGATCAACGAGGCACTCTCCGCCTTCAGGCAGACTTGGACACTCAACCTCCATCGACCAATGCCTTCGTTCAAACTCGATGAAGCCAATTTTTCCCACCGATTCTTGACCACAAGTTTGTTTATGCTACTCGGATTCCATCTTATCCACCGAGCCGATTTCTCGACAATGGAGGGAAAGGGAAAATCCATCTATGGTAGACCCTCTAACGATAATCAAGGCACTTTGGTCCATCAGCGACCCCTTTCCGACATCTAAACCATTACCAATGTGGCATTACCTCCATCCCCTGAGGCCTTAGTAGCTCAAATGTAGCTTCTCGCGCTTACTCCAAAGATTGAAAGAAACCGAGCAATGGCTCGAATCCCAAGTCAGCCAAAACAGGGAGTTACTCCAACGACACGCTCAACGAGGCATCGCCTGTTTCACGGCAAGGAGTAGTGCATCATGGAGAGAACTTAGTTTTGTTTCTTTGTCACAAATTCCCATACCGGCTTTAATATGCTTTAGGTTATTTCTATAACATGCGGTCGAGTCCCCTTACGATGGCTAACCAGCCAAAGAATCAAATGACAGAATGTTGTAGATAAGTTCCTCCGATCCATCTTCGTATTTTGTCTGCAGTTCTCTACTTTGACTCAATTACTCGCTTATTATCACGATGTTTAATCATAGGAAGCTCGATGCTATAACCGAAGCTCAAGGTGCAGAAGGGGGAGGAAGTCGAGGACTCCCCTCGACCGGACCTCTATCGAACTACGTCACTCGGGAAGGCGTCGATGGAATGATTAAGAATCTTTTCACATATTTGAATGCTCGACTTGAGCGCTAGTAAGAATATTTTAATACCTTCCTCGCCCAAATTGAAGACAGAATAAGAAGTACTTCAAGGCCGACTGGCCAGGCAGACGCTATTGGGATGAGTACCAGTGTTCCTCCACCAACGACTCGGGACTTGGGGGTAAACCTACAAACTAATTGGTTGGCTGATGCCTCTCCTCGAAACGGTGCCAGTCCTGCTACACTAGAGGGAAACCCTAATCCCGATGTCGTTCCATCTCATGACACTTTGGTTGGTCAGGTTGCGGGCTCCGCAGTCGGAAATGTCGCTCAAGCGCCGACGCGCGCAGCTTTGGTTGGTAGTTCTCCAACGGTTCCGGAAGTCGGAATTGCACCCGATGTTGCCCCTCAATTTGGAATCTAACCAGACTTTCTTCTCAATCAACTGATTCTCAACTTGGACGTAAACACTGGGGGCACCTGTTCCGCTTTGAATAATCTAAATCAACTACTTGCTTTGGGAAATAGGTCAAAGATCGTGGACGTCATCTATCGGTACACCCGAGGCGGTGCTTCTTCTACCGGCAGGGATTGTGTGACTCGCGGTCCACTTTCTTTGAATATCAAGAAATCTCGTAACCCACCTGAACTCAAGCTACCAGTCTTAGATCCTTATGATGGTTGCAAGGACCCGACTTCTCACCTCGTGAGATACATTCGACATATGGAAGTTATCTCAGGTTTGGAAAATGTCATGGCCAAGATCTTTTCTCTTTTCTTAACAAATATAGCTGCAATGTGGTACAGACAGCTGGAGCCGGACTCCGTCATTTCTTGGAATGCTTTGAACACCCGATTTGTGAAACCATTAAGAGTCAACGTAGCTCGTCCGAAAAGAGTCATGCCTCTCAATGCAGCATTAAGAAGAAGTCCGGGAAACCAAACATTCCTCATGTTTGCTGCAATTGACGTTGGTACCTCTCAGCAGCCCTGAGCGGCAGAGTACCTGACCGAAACGGATCTTCGTCCACCTGTGGACCCTAAAGCTCCTACGAATCAAGCGCTGATTCTCACGCTTAATAAGAAGTATGAGAATATAGCAATCGAACTCAACCAGGAGTTAAAGAATAACATCAACCTTATGCGCCAACTTTAAGAAAATTAACGCATCGTCGCTCGACTTCAGCTTGCTCATAGTAACGCCCGCTGATGACGTACCATATCGAAGAATTCATCTTCCTAGTCGAGGGGCCCACGTCAAAGAAGAAGGTTCAACCTCACTAACGATGTTGTCGTCCGCTCCAACACTCATACATATGGCAACAGAAATGGAAATAGTGATTGAACCATCGTCACTTCCAACAGAGGGAAACAGTACCGTGACTGCTTCCAATTGATTATCAATAATAAACTGGGTCCGAGTAACCGACCACCCACTCGACATACCCCAATTGTCGCCTCTCAGAACCAGGGGCCTACTCTTCCAGCATCCCATTAGGCCCTAGTACTTCCGGACCAGGATTCACACCAGCCCGCTCTACCTCGCTAGCCATACCAAAACTAGGCCATCGATGTCGATGACATGAAAGAGGGTGAGCCGAATGTGTACCACAGAAGATGTCCATGGAATAGAATTCCCGAAGTTCGCCAAAACTAATGGATTCCACTAGAAGATCCCCATCCAGCATATCTCCTCGACGTAGTCCGAATAACCATAAAATATATGCGAGGGAACGCCAACTACTCCTGGGAAACTCACTTAGGCGTAATCTCTTCCTTAGGATCGTACACGAAGCTGAGTGGCCCCGACGCTTCAACATGCCACAAGTGGCATTCAATGACGGCACGACTAACCTCTAATTTCGGCAATGTCAGAATCGCCATCAGAAATGGAATGCGTCATCCCAGTCGTTCCCGACTTGAACCTAATCTCGACCAAGGGAATAACGCTTAAGCCTCCACTATGCAGACTTAAACTGCTATGAGTCCGGACTTGCCGCCTCCGCTTCTAGCATCCGAATAGGCCCAAGTTTAACTCAACACCAACCTCCACAAAGTATAATCGAGGTTGAGCACTTATGGAATGACAAAATGCTTCCTTCGAGAAGTCGCGCTAGGCTCCAAACTCCTCAACTGGATCACGATCACCATAATGAGGCAGGAAAACAACCTCCCTTTATTGCCGACATGATCCATAGGATCCTGAGGGAATCGCAGGGAACGCCAACGACGTCTGGGAAACCAGTACAAGGCATAACCCATTTACTTCGGCTATCCTCAATACCAAATGGCGCAAGCACTTTGACATGCCAACACCCCCTCCTTACTCAAAGAAGCCATAATCTTCGAAGCTTCACTAACCGCCACAAATGGCACATAGCTTCATTACGCGCCTCTAATGCCATAAATTGCAAGTGCTTCCCATCCTTACGCAGGACAGCTCTATCATGGTTCTATCGGCTCCTTCCTTGAACCATCTCAACTTTCGACTAACTCGCCACGAGATTGGCCGCGTAATCCAAGGTGCACGTCGCAACGTCCAAATGTACCAAGGCAGTCTCGAACATTTACCAAGTCAACTGTGAGACTCTGAAAGGATATCTTGAAAGATCCAACATAACCTTGGACAAAATCGAGAAACCTACTCCTCAAATCGCACTCGTCCATCTTACTAAGGGCATAACACCTGATTCCGAATTTAGAGCATGGACCGAGCAAAAGCAATCAAAGATTCAGAAGATCTTCTGCATGAATGTCAACTTTTTCCAATACTAAAGTTAGCACAAAGGAATCGAGCCTCTCACCTCAACATCCTGCCTCAAGATTCTCTGCGTAATCTTGCTCACACCGGCAACGTCAACGGTGGTCGCAATAATAAAAGCGTTTCAACTTCCATCTTTCCGCAGCTATACTGCTCTAAGTGACACCCCCGAAAAAAAATCTATCTTGCAACCTACAATTCCCAACCATGCAAAAGGCCAAGACCTAAAAGCCCGACAAGCACACCAAGGTACTCTATAAGATAATGTCAGTTCTACAGCATCCATGGATATGACACGAACATGTTTCGCCACTTGCACGACAACATCGAGAAACTCATCTGCATGGGATCTCTGAACCACTTAACACTCATCAAAGATTCCCACTGCACGGGGTCTCTGAGCCACTCGATGCTCATCGAAGATTCCCACTACATGGGATCTCTAAGCCACTTGACGCTCATCGAAGATTCCCACTGCATGGGATCTCCGGGCCACTTAACGCTCATCAAAGATTCCCACTAAACAAGAAATCGACCGATAGCTAATCCCTCAAAATAATCCCCCAGGCTCATCAGGACCATAACAACAATGAGCGTCTATGCCTCACAACTCGCCTCATGTGGGTTGCCTTTTGCACCGATCTAGTTGTTGTCAAGCCTCAAGTGTTGTAAACCTGCCAAATGGCTTCTGTCCGATCTATAGTTAAATTTTATAGCTAATTCTCATACGAAAGCGCGCTACACTGGATCGGCATCCCAGGCACGGGAACCAGTCCCCTGGATCAAGCCTCGAATCGATGACGAGGCCAAGCATAACAACCCCATTCCTAAATCTCCAAATTTGAGGGAAGTCCGTCAGCAGAATAAGCGTGGCATCGACTATAAGTTGAGCTTCATCTGACCCAAAGGATTTGGATCCAAGCAACACACGGCGAACCAAAGATGTCACCGAACTCTGCCCGACTCAAGTCTCTCGAGAATGGAACTTCAACTGAATCTTGAGTGCAGCACCAAGTCATGGTACTCTAGCATAAGGACCACAACTTCCATGGAGTAGTGGACTACGGATTGTCATCGGAGATATTGGCCTGGAATTCATTCCTACCTCTACCAACCTCATTGAGAAAAATGGAAATGAAAAGCAAGCCATCTTCTCTAAAACTCACCTCCTCACTATTGTGTCAAAGCCATCCTACTCCAACTAATACTCCGGCCTCCTGGGGGCGCGCCAGGAGTACTACCGGAGTCATGCTCTACAGTAGGCCCAAGGATGTCGGTCCTCATCTAGTCTTACATCCACCCCCTACAACTTGAGGACCTCTGAGGTCAACTACAATTGTGTTGGCTCGTGGCCTGTTGCCACCTATACCTCCCTTATCGGAGGTAAAATGGGAACGAAAATCGAACCATCTCCTCAGAAAAATGCCTCTTCTTCGCCGCGTCATAACCATATTCCTCCTGAGCACTAACAACCCTCCAGTTAACTGGGGGCACAACCGGAAGCTCTACCAGAGGCACTCTCGAACATGCATCGGCACCCCCAAGCAAGGGAGCCGATGCCACCTTTCGAACCCCGAACCTAACATCGAGGACAAACACTATTGTCTCCGATCGGCACCCCGAGCACGGGAGCCAACGGCGCTACTCGAGTCCCCGGCCTATGACGCGACCGGGTATAAATAAACTCTGACTTGAATCTCGGCCCAGCACCGAGACTGAGTATAAATCATTCTGCTCTCAAGTCCCCGGACTTGGGGGAGCCCACCAACCAACCTACTGTGATACCGACCTCGCACATGGCCTCGGGAGTTTGTCGAATCTCGGCACAGCACCGAGACCAATCTCAAGTCATTCCCGCTCCTAAGCCCCAGGGCTTAGAGGCAGCCCATGTCCACGATCGGACCCGATAGGCTAATGATCCGGGCATACTCAGGCGAATAAACGATGCCTCCGCTCGTAACCCGAATAAACGACGGGAGAGCCTCACATCGGACGAATCATAACGTCCACGCCTTCAACCTACTTGGAACTTACTCCGGGCAGTCCAAGGTAGATGGCGCCTAGCCTGGTTCCCACAACCAACGGGAATCCTAATCTGAGGGAAACCTAACTGAAACCATCACTCGATCTCCACAACTGGAAATGCCCCAGAGCAAGATCCTTGATCGCATTTCTATAAGTGTAACAATAAGTACACTTGTGCAACTACATGAGGCTGGAAAACATGAGACGAACATTCGAACATTTAACATGAAATGCGATTTTACTAATTATATTTCCTTTCATACACATTAAACAAACTACATGTCTACCATCTTTTCTTTCTGAAGACAGGGTGTACGTGAAAACCACACCGTGTCTTTAAGGACTAAAAAAGCGAGGGTCACACTCGCATATACAATCGATCTACCTAACCAAAAATATCTATAATTTCTATAACAATTATTGATGCTACTCATTCTTCTCCTTTCTTTTATTTTTATGTACAGGTTCGGCACTAGACGGGTCACCACCAGTGATGGACCCCTTCCTTCCAGAGCCGCTTCCACCTTATCCTCCTTAGCTCTTCATAGGAGTAACAGACTCATGAGGCACCGATGTGCGCCTCCCGCCATTATCCTCGCCTCTTGTAATCAATGTGATCTCCCCAAAACATGGCAATGGTTTAGGGGCGATATTAGAAGCAAGAACGAGCACAACCTTAGTTTCTCCCTAAGTGTTCCTGGCCTCCAACTCTGCTTTCTTCTCGGCATCTTTGGTGGCTTTCTAATCAGCTAGCTCCCTGGCATGGAGCCGCATAACTGCATCCGCTTCAAGTATGCAAAGGGTCCCCTCGCCCCCTTTTAGTGGACATCATCGACGACTTTCCTTTTTCCTAGCCTACTCAGCGGCCCTATCCCCCCAGCCTCAGCATCAGCCTACTTCTTCGTAACCACAACGGCAGATTTCTCATTGGCATCCTGTCTAGCCTTTCCCCATGCATCCTGAATGACAAGCTCATCCTGTTCCTCTTCCCCTCTGGCTCCTCAAAGTTGCCACAAGCCGGACTTCTTGATCTTCCACCATAACTTGCATTATTTGCACACTCACATCAGCTACGCTCGACATCTGAGCACTTTTTCCATCCACAACTTCTCCTTCTCCTAGAAGGCTCTTATAAATGTTGGATCCCAAATCCACGTCTGAGAATGTATCCACAAGTTCTCCTACCTCTCCAGGTTGTTCCTAATGTAACCACAACAAAGACTCGAACGCCTGAGGAAGCATGGTAGCAAAGCATAGTGTAGCCTTCACTCCAAGGGAGGCTGCACGGAAAAAGAAGAAACTAGTTGGTTTTTGATGATATAGCTCGCATCCTCTTCAGTTGAAAAGAGCACGAGCTCGGAGGCATCCGTCTACCAATTCTTGCACCGGCTTGACCATCGTCGTAGGCTGTAGACAACCATTTCTATGAAGAAGGTCTGCCTCGCGATGAGGTGACTCAGATCCGAAAGCTCGGTCTCGAAAGCCTCTGACCTTCCTCCAGTACTAGGCAAATCCCCTGCAGTTCCCACACTGGTATCATCTTCACCACAGTTCTTGGACGCACCGTCTTGAGAGAACCTTCACCTCACGAAAAGGCAGTCCAGAACCAAAGTCTAGTCCTTTGGAGTTTTCAACGTTCCATCAGTACCAAGACTCCACAAAAGCAAACATTGTGAAACGATTACCATTAGCCCCATCACCTAATGCCATGGATATCACCAGTCATCAATGTGAACCTTCAGTCGAGATGCAACTAAATCGTGATTGGGTTACGGATCGGATCCTGAAACTAACATCCAACTATATGCCCACATCCTACATGCACAACCGAGATGCCAGTGCAAGCCATTTCATTCCTCCAACGCTACGCCGCAAAGTCGCAATTCGCCAATACCGATTCGATCGTGTGACGTCGTGCAAAGGATCAAGTTTACTAACTCAAGATCGAAGCCAGGGCTAAACAAAGTCATTGGAGTATGAAGTTCGGCTTTGTGCTCCAGTGCACTAGCTAAGTTATCATGTTCTCAAACAAGCTTTAATCCCCTGAAAAGCCAGAAAGATTTAGTAAGTGTTCAGGATACGAAGTCCTGTCCCGTATCTTCAAATACTTGTCCTCGAATCCCTACTTCCCCTTCCCAGAATCTACCACTCCACACTCTTGAGTGTCCATCCATGGAATCCTCTCGATGTCCATATATCTCTTTCCTTCTCTAGAAACTTAAAGAAAACTCGAACATCCAAAGTGCAAAAGTAGTATTTTGTATCCCCCACACCTTAAGCTGATTTTCCGTTCGTAGAAGAGAAGAAAGGAAGTAAGTACAATTATGGGATCGGCATGCTCCAAACGAACATTTTGGGATTGGAATTCGGGATCCTACTCCAAGATATGGTCATATTCACGTGTCTTCTAAGCCCCAACTACCAAATCAATCACGACTCAATGACCACTCATGTACTCACCAAATGCCTAACCATCAAAGTCCATGCAATTGGCATTTTGGTTCGACTTCGTTTCGAAGGCCGATCCATGTGATGACATGCCTCGACATATGTCGAGCATTGTCCTTACAACGAAATTCGCGTATACGAGTTACCGAAACTTTGACCATTTGGACTGGCTTAGATCATTGAACAATTTTAGGCTTACGAGTCCAAGTGATTCAGCAAGATACGGCAGACGACCAAGCTTAGATCAAATGACGTTTCGAAATCTCAACCGATCATACACGCTTGATGGTTCAAGTTACGCCAGATGACCACGCATACACGCTTTCGAAATCTCAAACGATCAGACATATTTGATATGTTAACCAAATGTGTGCTCACAAGCCTTAATGGTTCAAGTGCATGCACCAAATGATCAGCCTATGATCCAAGAACTCTTCGAAAGCTAAATTGCGCGATCACAAGCTCATGGCATGCGATCACTTTTATATTACTTATTCCAGTTCAGATCACATAGCACAAAACCACGTGTAAGCGTATGAGTGCATATGTGATTCTGACCCAACAATGAATTGCTTGCACCTTGGCGCAATCGGGAGTCTTTGACTAATGTTTAGTCTCTTTAATCTATAGAAATTAGATGCCTTGAATAGGTACTAACCCAAGCGACAAGGCTCAAGCTTGCCAAAGCTCGTAGTGGTGCCGGAATCCAGCACTCATACCAACATGTTTCAGCAATGTGACTCAACCACTCTAAAGCATTGTGCTCTCGGCGTACAACTCAAGGGGAAGGTCACAACCAATCACTAAGCATAGCAATGAGATCTTTCCGTTCATCGCCAGACTTGTCTTACTTCAAAGCATGTCCTGTTAACACAAGACATATTTTGAGGGGGGAAATGTTAACCGACCTTTTGGTCTGGTCGCCAAAAGTATGCAAGACACGCTCGGCTCAACATATCGCGTGATACTATAGCCCAGACGTGTTGCCAACATCATCAAGGGTCTAGCACGAGAAGACTCGAGTCGGACCACTTACAGAATGTCACATCCCTTAGATGCGGCATCCATCAGTATCCATCCACAGCCGAGCTGAAGGCAAGCCATAAGCAGGTCCGGGCGCAACGCCTGTGCAGGTCCGAGGCCCTACAGTCCTGGTGGCGATCGGCCAAACCAGTTAGGTCGAACAAGTGGGAAACGCCCAATTCATTCGATTTTCGCCAACATGTGTGTTACCTAGAATCACTGGGTCGACTCGGAGTCAAGGATCAGCCAACAACTTCCATAATATCCACATCCTTCAAATCTAGGCCACATCCATGTCGTTGTACCCCTCTCTTCCTAATTTTCCTGTTCCCAACCAGCATAAACTCGTACCCACAAAATTCGTACCCCACTGGGTATGAATTTCGTACCGTTAGCATGGGGTACGAATTTCCTGGGTATGATGGGGGGATCCGAATTTCTGGTAGGGTACGCTTTTGGATCCGAAAAGTACAACTGTGGGCCCCTACTCCAATCTACTCCCAGCTAACCACTCCACTATAAATACCCCTTCACTTCCTACATTCAAGGGGTTGGTCTCCCAGGCTTTAACGACTTCCATCTTCTTCCTCAAAGCCTCCTAGGCACCTTCCTTCATCATGCAAGGAATAAGACTCATGTTCCCGGACCCATGAGCATACTCATGGGTGTTTAACCATGCTTTTGGACATCACACCACCTTGGATATTTTCGGAGCTCTCGGACATTGTTGATGAAGTCAACACCTCTTCTAGTGAAGGAAGAGGAAGAAGGCCTCGGCCCCCTTGCCTCGGATCCCGAACCTCGAATCCCAAACATCAGACGCCGAGCCTCGACTCTGCTTCCCTCGACCTCGACCCCTCTTCGACCCTGCTTCCCTTGGATCACTCGGCTATGCTACAACATTGGCAACTCCTCGATTACCCTCACTCAAGAAGGAAGCTAGATAACAAGGACTAACAGGTTATTGTTAATCATTATAATCTCATGTAACAGTCTTGTTGTACTTTGTTGTGATGGAATAAAATCAGTACAGCCTTCAAAGTGGACATAGGCTCCGATGGGCCGAACCACTATGAATAATTGTGTCCTTTACTTTCCCGCATGTTATTACAACATCTCTTATATTCTTCACTCTGGACATTTAAGTCACTAATTTTTGGAACTCTCGGATGTTGATGACAATTTTAGATGTAAACAAAGTTCTTAAGTAATTGATTCAGATATCCACCTCATTGGTTAAATACTTCTTGTATACGTGTGTGCTTGTGTGTTTCGTAGACATACCGTACGTATATGACCTGCCAAATCTGGGTATGGTCTTTAAGCAAGTATTATTTTCAATCACACTGGACTTTATGTTCTAATCCCTTTCCTTAAAATATCTAATAGGTTAGTGGGTAGGGTAGAGATTCAATGAACGAAGCAAAGATGGAGCCTAAGAAAGGTGATGGAGATATTATGCTATTATTAATTATCATTGTTGTTTTTCTTATGGAAACTCTAGATTATGAACAATAAAGATGTATTGTTTTAAATAATTGTATTTGACAATTGTTATCTGAATCTGTGATTTTTAATAATTTGGTGCATCTTTTTTTGGTATTATACTTTTCCATTCCGTTGTGTGAGATTCCATAATGCTATGTTTATTTGTTATTTTGTGAAAATGAAATTCCTTAGACCAACCAATGACCGTTTAGAGTGGCTCTAAGTTTTGATGGGCCTTTTCTAGGTCGAAATTTAGGCCCACTCCTAGCGGGTTGCTACATATTTGGTATTGGTTACCGTTGTATACATGTTTACTATTCAAGGAATTTGGAAGATGTTAACATCATTATTCCGCTTATAGTATTTGTTGATTTCTGGAATTGGTGTTGAATATAAGTTGATATAATTCTTTTTGGATTCTTATATTTAATACCAATGGTATTATATCAAGATTAGTTGAAAGGAGATCTTTATTTAATTTAATCATAAAGATTTGAAAGAATGAATATTCCCAAAATTGGAATAAGTCTTAGGACAACTTATTTATCTTAATTGATTTGAATGATGCGATAGTTATTGGAAATGACCAGGTTTCCACCCATTGTGAATAACTAAACGACGAAATAAAAATGGCATTGACTGTGATAGAAGATCAGAGACCTTCACATCGGAAGGATTGCTTGTTAATGCCTCGCGTTGACCACCCATTATGAGGTTATGTTATGACGGTGATCCAACCATACTTGAAGCAATTCGGGTTGCAAGGGCTTTCGCACCCAGGTGGAATCGTGGAGTAAAGCGCCTTCGGTTTCGTTTAAAACTAAGAACAGACTTGTAAATGGATGTGTGTCTGACGTTGTGTTTTTCAACATAAGCTGTTTTTCAACATAAGCTATTGGTTTCTATTGATGTTATATTAGTTGGTGGCGGAGAATTTATTCTTTTTCTTATCACCATCCTTTGAGACTTCGGTATTCAGAGGGTTATACAATAATAGACACCGATCATATGTCATGAATTGACAATCTGGCACGCCAAGTTTTAAGCCGATCAAAGTTTCTATTAAAAACTTGAACTTTGTGGATGATGACCAAAGTATGGCTGATATAGCATAGCTTTCTATTGAAACGTAACTGTAGAACCTCACAATCTGTGAATGGCCGAAAATAGAATGATGGACCGCAGAGATAAGAGCTAACATTCCCGTCCTGCAAAAAAGTGATGCAATGGTATGGAGCCCAGGCATAATTACTTATGCGGATGTTAGAGGTGGCTCAGATGATGGCCGGTTTTTGACTGGGGAATGTTATGTTCAGGGAGGATTCTAATCAGTCCATTAGTGTTGGTCGGCTCTGCCACTCCAAAGGATAACATGCATGTGAGTCCTGGAATATGTGCTAGGTATTCCGAACGGTTAAGGTTGATACTTTGCTTTGGTCATTGTTAAAATCCAACTTCCAATGCAAGCTTACGTTTTCATTATACCTTGGCAGTCAACATAATGGGATGGGGCACCATGCGAGCTAAGATTGATACGTTTAGTTTCTAAAAAAAATTCATATATATAAATTAATAATAATATCAAATGATTTATTTTAAATAATATCAAGCATGTTTGGTTGTTTATAAGGTAAACTCTATCCTCCAGTATGCGTTGCATTATGTGATGGGTCTTGAGTCTTATAATAGCTTCATTTTCAAAAGCATGAATTTCGAAGTTTGTATGATATGGGTTATGATTTGTTGTCTAGTTTTTAGTTTTTAAAGTGGTTAATTCAAGCCTGACCCGAGTGTTTGATGTTCAGATCAGATTCGAGTGTGTATTTCAGGTTAAACAGGTTGATGAGGAGTTTCAGTTGATTTCGAAAAGCTGGAGTTCTTCGTTAGATGGTATGGTATACTGTACTGTCTATACCAAGATATATTTGGATTGAAGATGTAAGAATTAAAAAGCATGTAAAAGTTTCGGTTGTAAAGTTATATATCAAATATTACATTTTGTTTTTGTTCCGCTGTGTTTGGCTCTAATAAAATCTGATGAATCGAGTATGCGACACTTGACACTGTGGATGTGTTAAGTATCGACTATCGAAGGTCGGAGATTTGGTTTATCGCAGGACCTTCTAAAGAAGCTAGCCTTTCAAACCAGACTTGTGTGGATTATGGTCGGTTCACAGGGCGAGAATTAGCGGGTCGTCTCAATCTAAGTACTTAGATGTTATTCGCTGGATACTGTGTTGCTCAAAAGTTTTGAATCAACGTATTAATCGTTCATACCAGGAACTATTATGTTGGAAACTCATTCTCCAATACGAACCTTCACGTTTTTTATTGTCCAGGGAATAGCCGTCGACATGATAGGATGGGGTATCAATGCTGGAAAATATTGATAAACTTATTGGCGAAAGGTTTCCCACACTATGCACTACCAATAGTATCAAAATATTTTGCATATCAAAGGCATTTTTAGTATCATAAGGACAAAACTCGCCCAATGTGTGTGTTTGCATTGTGTGTTTATGTGATGAGCCTTATGATAGCTTCATTTTTCAAAACCATGAGTGTCCTTTTACACTGATATTGACGGAAAACTTGTTCCATGTTTTGCACTGTGGTCTCATGAATTACCTCATTTTTATATAAAATTAACTGTCTTTGAGTTCTCATACCAGTCCCATAACTAACCTGGGGTTTATTGTTCCTTTCCTAAACTATGGAAGCTCTTATTTTTTCACATAGGCAGCCTAATAGTTAGAGTTTGCATATTGCCTTGGAGTCTTTTATAGAGTAGGTGCTAGATGTGATGGCTCGCACCTCCCGATCGTCCTAAATCGAATAGGAAGGCGGATTGCTTTGAGAACACGACTCATTAGAACACAAACTGGAGAAGTTTCATTGCTATTAAAAGAATTTGCATCAAAATACAAGAAAACAGAGTACAAATAAATAATATATAGCAGAAAATATCAGAGATTTAAAATACATAGCAGCGGAAATATAACATAAATATAATGTGTAGCGAAAAAACATCAACTACCACAGTTGAAGGAAATACAGAATACAAAGCTTTCTAAATATACCTCCAGCCGTAATCCCGGATCCTATGAAAAGAAATATTTGTGAAAACCAAAATTGCAAGATGCCCATATGGAAAATATGGGCATCCAGAGTTTAGGTTAAAATAATAAACTCCGAGTCGGTGATGGGACTAGTGTGAGAACTGAAACAATTATTCACTTGACTTTAATGTTGGGTAAATCAAAGACCACGTCGTATGACACAGAATGGCTTTTGTTCCAAGAATACCATAAAACAAAAAAGCAATGCTAAAAGAAAAAATGAAGCCATTATAAGACTCGGGTCCCATCACACAATGCAACACAAACCAGTGTACAGAGTTTTACCTTATAATGGCCAAATATGCTTGATACGTGAAATTTTATCTTTTATTATTGTAACGAACCAGAATTTCCGACATTTAAAATATAATTTAATTTAGAGTTTATCGTTAAATTAAATAGCATCTTTTGATATAGAATAGAAATCTTTATCTATTTTTAAACATAATTGAATATATAATTATATATTTGGATTTGACTTACATTTTGTTTGAATAAACAAAGAAAATTCCTTTGTAGATTTAAAACCTATGAATAGTATAACATTTGTTAGATAATTTAAGTTTATTAGAATATTTGTATTTTGACTAAGTTAAGTTTGATGTTGATAAAGATATAAATATTTTTGGGTTTTGACATAAGTTTTGGAATGTATCTAGTTTTAGTATAGTTGTGTTTACCCCTAAATTATTCTTTTGTAAGTTACAAACATTTTAAGCTTATTCGTACATGTAGTCTTGCATTCTTTTAATTTTAATATGGACATTTTCGCAATTTAGACTTTGGATTTTTGTTGCATTGGTTACGGTTTTACTTATTTAGCTA
Source organism: Allium sativum (assembly GCA_030737875.1). Classification (NCBI taxonomy): domain Eukaryota; kingdom Viridiplantae; phylum Streptophyta; class Magnoliopsida; order Asparagales; family Amaryllidaceae; genus Allium; species Allium sativum. The sequence continues at coordinate 81,909,226 of CM060909.1, forward strand.
TTTCTAGTTTCTATTGTACTAAAATTTTCTAACCTTCTAAATTATTTTGTATTTAACAAATGAAGATATTATTTTGCTTTCAAATTTGTACTTAATTATTTAGTTTCATTTTATCTTGACTATTTGCACTTAACAAATTTATATAATATCTTAATTTTTTTTATTTTGTATTTAGTTATCTAGTTTTATCTTTATGAATAAAGAATTTGATTCGCGTAATAAATGGCATTTACTGAACTTAATTAGTTGATAAATATTTACGGAAATTTAACCGTTGGACATGATAAACCAAGAACTTGAGATCAAATTTATTTATTTTTAAAGCATAACTTCAAATATATAGTTTGAATTTCTAAATTCATTTATTTTCGCTAAAGTGGAAATTTATGTCTATAACGGCGATAATTGAATACGGCTGTTGTAATAAAAGATAGAAAGAAATTTCGATATAAATCCTGCGTATTATTGTGTTAACATCTAATTTATTTTATCATTTAATACTGATTACAATTTATAACCGGTAAACCACGCTATTTATTTCAGCCATGTTCTGTTCGCCAGCACCATTCAAAACAGTATTCGTTATTGTTAAAACTTAAAGCAACGTTGTATTTGGCTCAAACCCTTTGTTCAGCCAACGTTTAAACTGAACCAAATCTGATGAAAATCTTGCTCAAGATTTGGCCTGACAACTGAATATTTGACTTCCACCTGTCATTATTTCTCTATGAATGAATTGTACATTGAGATTTTTCCAGATACTGGTTCCCTGAGTTTCATTACAAAATGGTGCATACCATTTTCAGTTCGTTCACCACAAAACAAATACTTTACTCCTCCTTTATTTGCCCCAGCCATTAGTTTTATTTTTTCCACAAATTAAATTGATTTTGCCCAAAACTCTCCACCACAAAATCAGATCGGAGATGGCCATTGCTCAACTCCGCCATTTGTTCGGCTGTTGCGATCTTGTCAAAGCCAGTCCTCCTTGCCTGAGTTGTTGCCTTGAGACCGGAGCACATCGCTTGCTCCGCAGCTTGCCAGGACCCGTAGCCACCTCTGGTCGAGCCGCTGACGCCTCGACCAAACTCCAGCACCCTCCCTAACGATGCAAGTCTGAATTTCCCTCAAATACAAGCCTCGATGGAAGCAACAACCACCGATAAAGACCAGAACTGTTGGTCGCGTTCGCTATCAGGCTCGGCCCCTTTTCCAGTGTTGTTTCATCTCTGAACAACACTGCTTCGTCTTCCTCCACTCTCTGCTGTCGCGACTAAAAGTAAGTCTAACTTACGATTTTAACTTCTTGCAAATGGTAAATTTCGCAATTTCACTAAGTATGATTAAGTGTACTGTTTACCGCTGCTTGCTTTGTTTGTCTGCTATCTTGGTTCATTCCTTTATGTTACCAAACCCCTGAAGCCCGACAGTAGTGAGTCACTACTATATTTGCTTAAGCCTTAGGTACTAAATAGATGTGTTCCCATTCATTGTGTCATGAGGACTGTTAGCCATCCGAGTCTGATATGCATTATTACTAACTGAAGGGAGGTGACACATAACGACTTGTTTACATCAGTTGTATCCCAAGCTTTCTTTTTGCCTGTAGGCCTCATGTTGATGTATGTATGCTCCTGGGTAGGGTTTTTGTGTTGTTCCTTTTAGATCTACCACCTTGTCCACCTGAACGTTGTATTTTATTAAGTTCGATTTCCTTCTGGCTATTTTAAACACCAGGCTTGCATAGCCCAATTGCTATAGTTACACCCAACCTGAGCACCGCTAAACTGCTTGGACACTCTTGCATGATTGTTGTTCTGTACATAAATCTTAAGCTTATGCGTTGCATGTATTTGTAGCATTCAAGTTGTTTGCTAGCTATGTCATTAGAGTGAATATCATGACTTACTACATGCTAATTGGTATCGGGTATAGCCTCTATCTATGCAAATCTTCCCCTGCGCCTAATGTTTAGTTCATGCCTGAAATCTGTTTGCATATTTAATACACTTTGGATGCATATTCACTTACTATGCTTACCAATTCCCATAGTCACGCATGGGTAAATGATCTGCTCACTCTAAAAAGAACTCGTACCTTATTTACTTGCATTATTTATGCCATATTTAGAATAAAAGACAGTCAACCTTAAACTGTTATGGCACTGCACTGGTCATGTTTTCCACGGTAATACAAGCATATATATGTATTGATTACCACCAACCCCTTTGCCTATAGTTACCTCTTTTGACATGATATCCTTTGATTGTCACGCCTGTTTGTACACTTTCTCTTACACCGTGCCCTTACCTCCGGCTTAGATAATAAATGCCTGAATTCGAAATTGCCATATTGAATTCATAAGAACTGCTCATGTTTATGTGTCGCGTGTCATACAACTACTTAATTGGTACCTTTGGCTTTTCTTAAGATTTACCCAGTTGCATGTCCCTACCCAGTCGCATGTAGACAACGACATGTTCTTTTCATATTTCGGTAGTCCATGGTGACGATGAAAAAAAATTCTAATAAGTTTACAGGATTAACTAATTATATTTATGTGATATTGTCGAAATTTCCTAATTTGCAATAAGTTTAATCCTGACTCGGGTGTTTTGTGTATTTTGCATGGGACACTCAGGTCAGGCCCTAAGTGTTCTAGGTTTAAAGATATCAACTCGCAAATCGAAGAGGATGTGGAGACACGAAGACGCTCGCACGCGCTAAGCTCGACAAATCACTAAAATGTGTTTATTCAAGATTCATGTATAAATTTACATTTCTTCCACTGTACAAAAATATTGCATACAACTCTGATATTATATGAAAATTTTATTCCGCTGCAATTATTGTACTCTGTGATTCCGCATTTATTCCGTTTAAACCGTGTAAGCCAATAACAATCTGTTGTTTTGGACGTCGAGAGTTGGTTTAAATACCGATTTCTGGACGGTCAAAATGCCAGGTCGTTACAATTATCATTAGTGCATAGTGCGAAAATCTATTTTAAAAATAAATGTATCAATCTTAAACGACATAGTACCCCATCCTACTATGTCACCATATCGGTTTACAACTAAAATCGAAAGTTGCGTATTGGAAATTGGGTCTCCATCCATGAACGAAGGCAAGGGATTGTCCCCGACTTCGGGACACTCTAGTATATGTCTCTACATGTGTCCCTGAGTCATGCAGGGCCGGTCCACTCTTACGTTTGTGGATTTGCAATTCCTGAACAATATGTCTCCCGGTCCTATTGGACCTAAAATCTGGTCACTACGTCGACCGTAAAGGGCCTTTATATGGCTATATCTAAGGTATGTCGTTATCTATCATTCACACACGTAAAATGTTTGGGCTCCATGGCATGACATCACTTCTAGATAGAAAGAAACGCATGTCCTCACTATTGTCTTTTATCCCTTTTTGGTTGATATCAGGATGTGAAGCTCGTGAATTAACGCTATACAAAAAGTTGCGCTATATTAAAGTTGTGCTTTGATCATCATCTACAAGACTGCTTTTCAACAAAAGCCTTGATCATTGCATCTTAGCATGCCACATTGTCAATCCATACCATGCAATTGATCATCTACCAATATATAACATCTGAGCTCGTACGTCTTAGAGAAGGGTGTTAAGCAAGAGAATAAATTATCCACCACCAAACAGATATATATTTAGCAGAGATCAACGAATACAGCCCGAAGTAGAATGTCAGACATGCAATCCACATGCAAGTTCGCCCTGGGTTTGAATAAAACTGGAGGCACCTTATTCCTCATCTCATATGTCCAATACAGGAGAGAGGCCCTCGCATATCCTGTTGATCTCCAAGTACGTCTGGATGATTACCACTTATTACCTCGTCTTGTGTATACAACCTAACCATGACATCAGTAATCATCCTAACGATTTGAAGATCTCTGGTCTTCAACCACTGTCTTTAAATATTCAACTTTTAATCATCGTATCAATTATTCAGAATGGGTTAGACCCGATCTTTCCGAATAACTTGCGTATCTTATAATCAAGTGCTATAAAAACACATCATATGCCTCATTCCAACCCAGAATATTCTTTTATCCAAATATTCTTTTTATCGAGCCTTGCCAAAGTAATCATTCATTTTATTATTATCCCAATCCTAACATATTCATCATATGGAGCAAAACTGGTTGTACGCCATATCTAGCACCCATCGTGTTACCGGTAAAGTTAATTACCATTTAACGTTCAAATCTAATTAAAGATTTAACTATCGCATGGAGTAGAACTGGTGGTACTTCATTTCAAACATTTTTTTGTATTTGGTAAATTTAATTACCTCATTCACATTTCAATCTAATTAAAGATTCATTAAACTCCATTTAGTTTTAATCTCAAAAATCATTACTTAAAGATTATTCAAACTTAGGAATTTAGTCATGTCTTTAACTAGATTAAAGAAACAATGTCGTTTAAAACACAGTTCACGATAAACCCAAAATCATTTTTCCATTTAATAAGGAACCTTCACGGAAATTAGATCGATCATAATCGATATAAATTTTCATATCTGACTAATACTATCAACAGAATAACGATAAAGCCTTTTAAATTCCATAAATAATAACGGTCTTCCTTTATAGAAACTTATCTCAATTATAAATAAATCAAAATTCACTCAATTCCAATTTAATGTATTAAATTGAAAACTTTACTTGAAAAAATTTCATTAAATCTTAGTTAAAAGATTTATAAATTTCAAATCGTAATTTCACTGTTAATTAGGTACTAAGAACTAAGTCGTTTAAAACATAATTCACAATAAACACAAAAACAACTTCCATTTAATTCCAATTATATTTATAAATTGGAAGATCTCATCAAATCTTAATTAAAAATTTTATTTTTTTCTAAAGATATCATTCACGACAAACCCAAAATCCAATTTGGCTTTAAATACAAGGCTTTGAGTAGAATTAATATCGACTTATATTCAATATCAAATTCTGAAACCAACAGATATCGTTTTGGAATAATGATATCTATATCTTCCAAATTCCTCCACGATATCCGTATAATCACGGAATCCAATACCGAAAACATCCGAAGATAATTTCCACTCAGATCCATTCCAATTCATACGTTGGAAAATTCTGGTTATATTAAAAAAATTCGCAAATCCAATTTGTTATTTGAAACCGTTGGATTTTTATACTAGTTGTTAACTAGCCTATTCAAACAAAAATATCTTTTATCTTTCAATACCGAAATATTTCATACAAAATCCTTTCAAATCATTTATTATGATTTAACATAATTTTTCACTATTTTTACTCATTTAAAAATAAGCCCTTTCTGTTAAATGACGTTTCAGGCCATTTAGTTGCACTGGCGTTGTTTTCATTCAAAATTGAATTTGAAATTTCATAAACTCTAACCATTATATTTTAGATTCTCTTATTATCATTTGAAAGTTATTTTCAATATGAACCCAATGGTTTTAGTTTCAGAAGAATTTGATGGTCGAATCTCCCATTATATCAATTTAAAATCAATGGTCGAAATTCGAGAATGGTCGCTGCGGACACGTTCTATTCAAACGATTATAATATATATAATATATTTCATCGATCTCCATTCAAAATGTATTTCACAAAACATTTATAAATTCATTTAAAAATGAATTAAACTTCCATTTCAATTTAAATCAAAATTGAAAATCCCATATTATTATAATCTTAAAATAATAATATTGTTTTCAAGATATCGGGTTTTGAAATCAAATCTTTTCGATACTCATTGTAAAAATAAATGACATCGATAGAAAAATTCTTCGAGTTAAAACGACGTGTATCTACTTCACTCAGCTTCATATTTTTCAGTATTTTCGTGTCCATCCAAAATCAAACATCAAAATCATATGTTGATTTTTCAATGAATATTTTATTAAAATATTTATTTACATTCTAAATCGGAATGCGACTCAATCAATTACCATGTAATTTTATTTATATGGATTTCATACATTACATGTATTCAACGATGGTGATAAATAACTATAAATCATCCAATTCACATACAGAGTGCATTTACAATAGTATAAGCGTTAAATAATTTAATAATGCTTAACACGGCCTATCAATCAATCGGTTGACATACGATTAAGTACAAGGGAGATGTGTAAAAAAAATTATCATCCCAAGACCCGTGTGGACCCGTGTGGGGTTTTCAATCAACATTGAATGATTGTTATTTGTAAACTTAGGCGATGTGTAAATTTATCGTCCCAGTACACGTGTGGGGTTTACATCACAGTCTATGTGAAAATATCTACAATTTAGGAGACGGGTCGGTAAATTGTCATCCCAAAATAATATATAATATAAACTATTTATTTATCAACACTTATAATCACAGTTTAATATTGATAACATTAAAACTTAAACATTCATCATCCACCAAACAAATAGTGCGATCACATGCAATCAATATATATTCAGTTATGAAAATAAATAACTGTACAAAATAATTGAGTGAGAGAGTTCTCACATTGATCGGTTTCGAAATCGATTAAATAACGATTTTTTTACCAAATTAAACTAGACGTGTAATTTAGTTAAAAATCTCAACTAGCTCCGTTTTTATTCTAGTTAGTTCTATATTGTAGATCTCGTCGTTGTCATTCCAACGGTTCTGGTTTCGCTGAATTCTGATGTACTGTGAATAAGTTATGGGATTTTAAACATTAAATAATTTAATCGTCATTAGAAAATATTTAAATTCATTTAAACCTTAATTAGTTTTAAATATCCTTCTTCTTCGTTATATCTGTAACTCGTTGATACCCATCTCGAGCTCTTAGGGCTTGACATCATTGCTCCCTCGTTCATCGTGACCAGGATCAACTTTGGCCATGACAAAGCCCTCATCGCCACCTCTTACTGCTTGCAAAGGCGTGCAAGTCGCACCCCTAGGTGCCTTGAAATCTGTGCGTGATAGTTGGTGCTTTGAGTGCAAAAACTGAGAAAAACAATCCACAAAAAATGATCAAATTGGTATGGATTTGAAGATCAAGGAAAACTCTATAATATTTGTTATAGAATCTAAGGCTAATTCTAATTGGAATGCGTAATTTAGGGTTTAAAATCGGAATAAAATTGGCCATTAAATAAGTAGGTGGCGGCAGCCTAATTGTATTGAAAATTAGAGTTCGTTTTTTTCATATATATATATATATATATATATATAATATTTAATTCAAATTTTACTCATTTAACATTCGAACTCCAAACGAATCCCAACGACTTTCGCCCCTAACCAAATACCCCCATTTCGAGCACAATGGGATATGTTTCGTAAGGTGGTTCGATCTTTTAAATCATCTTTTATCAAAATTAAAATATAAATCAATATAACATTCAAAATTGATTTTCAACGTATATTTTAATTTTCCACGACCACATAATGACTCCAAAAATTATGAAATTGGGAATCTGGCTATAATTTAATATCCCGGATCCAACAAAAGTGGTTTCACCGAAAACGGAGATCGTTTGCAAAATGGTCATTTTAAGGCGTGTATAATATCAATATAATATTATTTAATTTCATAGCGACTATTTAAAATTCTAATTTGAACATAACTTACAATTTATAACTTGAAAACTTGATTTCTTACATCCGGTAGAAAGATATTTATCAAACAGAGTCCAACGTTTCTTGTTTTATCCAATACTGACTTATGTTACATTCAATTGAAGTTTAAAACCAAATTTTCAAACTATCCGCCTTACAAGCTCATTTTATAATTAATATAAATATGTATGCTCAAACTTCACTTTAAATAAATTTTACGTTGTTTAGTCTAAAAATAAATCATGTAAAATATCTAATTTCCATGAAAATCGATTAAAAAATAATTTTAAATTAGTTCCAATATTCCCGGTTGTTACACTGGATTTAGGCTGGAGTGAGATTGGAGCATTTTGTATTCTTCCACTGAGCTTTAGTATTTTCCGTGGTGTAATTGATGTACTCTGATACATCTTTGTAGCTCTGATGTAAAAACATTGTTATGTTTCTTTTGTTTCTATACTAATGTGTTTAATACCCCAAACGACGCGAATTCCGACATTTTAATCTCCGGCATTTGAATATCAAGTATGTGCTAAGTGTCGATTTTCGAAGATCGGAAATTCGAGTCATTATAGTAAACAACTTCAAATGAGACAGTTTATATAACCAACTTAAATGTAACAATTCTTACTAAAATATTCGTTATTTCCAAATTGGAAGGTGACTTAATCAATTACCATATAATTTTATTTATATGGATTTCATACATCGCAAGTATTCAACAATAGTGATAAACAAATATTAAACATCCAAATAACATCCAGAGTGCATCTACAATTGTATAAGCATTAATAATTTGATAGCGCTTGCCATAGTCTGTCAATCAATCGGTTGACATACAAATAATACAAAGGAGATGTGTAAATTAATTACCATAACGATACCCGTGTGGGGTTTTCAACCAACATCCAATAATTATTATTTGCTTAATTAGGCAACGTGTAAAATTATCGTCCCAATACCCGTGTGGGGTTTACATCACAGTCCATGTGAACATATCTACATATTTGGGAGATGGGCGGGTAAATTGTCATCCCAAAACAATATATAATATAAATATTTTATTTATCAACACTTATCATCACGGTTTAATAATGATAACTTTAAAACTGTAAATATTCATCATCCACCAAACAAATAGTGTTGTCACAGGCAATCAATATATATTCAGTTATGAAAATAAATAACTGTACAAAATAAATTGAGTGAGAGAGTTCTCACATTGATCAGTTTCGAAATCTTCTAAATAACGATTGTTTTAACTAAATTAAACTAGACGTGTTGTGACGATTATCAATAAAATTATGTAAATTTCACCAAAATCATGATAAATGAACATATGAACTAAACTATGGATCTAAGTTGCATAAACATATAAACCTATATAAAAATTGTCGGTTTTGATTCGCTAAATTAGATCCTATAGTGATCCATATGAAAATAAGCCTACCATGATGTAGATCTAAGGAAAACGCCATAAAAAGATGAAATTAAGATCATAGAACTCATATACTCACTTGAATCCGTGAGACAGATGCATATTACTGACTAATTCTTCAAAACAACCAAAAAACACTTAGATCTAGATCCGAACGATGAAGAATTTGATCAAACTCCTCGATTTGATAATCTCTCCCTTTGATTTGCGTAGATCTAGCCTCAAATGTTGTAGACCTTCGATTTTCTAAACTTAATGGTGGAAATGTGAAAAGCATGGAGAAATGGAGGAACTCTAGCTCTTCTATATGAGATAATGGAGAAAGTAAATTATTCTCCATATCTCCTACCCCTTATTGATAGCCTCCACCGGGCCACTAATGGCCCTCACCAAATCATCCTATTATGGTTTACCAAACCTGAACAACCAACTGTTAAACCTTAAAACAGCGATTCCACCAAAACTGCTGAGCCAAATCTTTAATGTGACCACTCTACGGGAAGGGAAACATCATTTCCTTTCCAATGGCACAGGTTTCAACACCTGATTCGATCTCAGTCAAAAGTTATTCCCGGCACAAGAATGTAAGGGGAAAAATGGTCATAAACAAAATTAGTAAAAATTATGGACATGTCTCACATTCCCATAAGCAACATATTAAAATATGAGAAAGATCCAACTCTCGGAGAATAAAAAAATTATGATCTTCTATTATGTAAAATACGGGTTGTTAAATTCTCCCTCTTTAGGAATTTCACCCCCGAAATCCCAACAAACACAAGCAACCACAACAATTCTGCATGCCTATCACTCGTGTGCAGCCAATTCTATCATACAAACTTGCAACCATCGGACCATGCACCCATAACCCTATCCTAGCATGCATAATTCTAAAATAACCATAACATAAGTTACAACGACGTAAGGCGATACGATACTAACAGGTCATACGGACGAAGAGTTCTGGATGGATCGCCTTCATATTCTCTTCCGTCTCCCATGTATAATCTTCGCTATCCCCACTCAATTATACCTTGACTAGCTTGAACGTCTTCCTTCTAAGTTGTTTCGTGTCATTCCCCACAACACGAAGCGGCTTAGGAAGTATCGCAACTATGGTCTCCACTTCTAGAACTTCGTATTGCTCAGGAGATACCTCCATATTCGAATCATGCACGTACTTCGGTAGAAACGACACGTGCAACACATTATGCAAACTCGACATCTTCTCGGGTAGCTCCAATCTATATATGAGCTTTCCAATTCGCTCATCTATTGGAAATGGTCAAACAAACCTTGGAGATAACTTTCCCTTATTTCTGAATCGAACTACATGCTTCAACGGCGAAATCTTCACAAAAACCATATTGCCAACGTCGAATTCTAGATCCTTTCAACGCTTATCAACATAACTCTTCTAATGATCTTGGGCTGCCTTCATTCGTTATCGGACGATCTCGATACAATCTGAGGTCTCTCTAATTATCTCGGGCTTAAGTACCAACTTATCTCCAGTTTCTAACCAACATGCTGGAGAATTACACGGCCTACCATAAACGTTTCACATGCTGCCATGCCAAAGCTAGACTGGCAGCTATTATATGCAAACTCAACTAGATGTAGATGGTCTTACAACGATCCTAGGAAGTCTTACACACAAACCCTTAGGAGATCTTTCAGAACTCGGTTAACCATCTCAGTTTGACCACCAGTTTGGGGATGATAAGCCGTACTCAAACACAATTCGGTTCCCAAAGCTTCATGCATACTTTTCCATAATCCACTTGTGGACAATGGATCTCGGTCACTCACTATGCTCTTCGGGATACCATGGAATCGAACTATCCATTTCACATAAAGTTCAGCCAGTTTCAATGTCGTCTTAATCGACTAGTACGGAATGAGCCTTGCACTTTTGGTCAAGCGATCTATGATGACCCAAACCCCTTCGTTTCCTGCCCTGGTTCTAGGTAGTCCATCAATAAAATCCATCGATATCTGCTCCTACTTCCACATAGAAACATCCAATGGCTGAAGCAACTCACTCGGCTTTTTCTGTTCATCTTTCACCAAGTGACAGTTCATGCACTTGGAAATGAACTTTCCAATACCTCGCTTCATCCCTTCCCAGTAGTAGATTAACTTCATGTCCAGATACATCTTATTACCGCTGGGATGAATCATCATCTTCGAGTGATGACATTCTCTCAGAACCTCATCTCTCAATCCGTCAATTTTAGGAACAACCAATCGCCTTTGCTTTCGAAGCTAACCTTCTCGATCGACTTCGAACTCTTCATTCTCTACTTCCAGCTTCTGGATAAACTCGGCAAGCTTCACATCTCGCTTTTGGCTCTCGCCAATCCTTTCAGTAGGAGTAGATCTTATCGATAAACTTGCCAACATTTCGGGCTCAAACTCACATCGTGGCCTGAAATCGAATCTTACCAAATACTCAAGACTCTTCAATTATGATAACATCACTCCCAAACTTGCGTGTCTTTGACTCAACGCATCTGCAACCGTGTTACTTTTACTAAGAGTGTAGGTTATACCAAAATCATACGCTACCTTAAACTCTAACCATCATTGCTGCCGAAGATTCAAATACTTTTGGGAGAAAAGATACTTTAACAACCTGTGATCCGTAAACAACTAGAATTGAACTCCCAACACATAATGCCTCCACATCTTCAGAGAAAACACAATCGATGCCAACTCCAAATCATGAGTTGGATAATTCCTCTCATGCGGCCTTAGTTGTCGACTCGTGTAGGCCACAACCTTATCCTCATGCATCAGCACCGCTCCAAGTCCAGTACCACATGCATTGGTGTATACCACCATCTCTTCATTCCCATTTAAAATAGTCAATACAGGAGCACTTATCAACCTCTCCTTCAGGATCGCAGACTCTTGTTCACACTTTGCATCCCATGTGAACACTTGGTTTTTCTTCGTTAATCCTGTCAATGGTGCAGCTATCTTGGATAATTCCTTGTTAAACCATCGGTGATAACAAGGCAACCAAAGGAACTCCGAACATTTTTCGCATTCTTAGGTCTATCCCAGTCCTAGATTGTTGCCACCTTAGTGGGGTCAACCGCTATCCCATTTCCAGAAACAACATGGCCCGAGAACCTCACTTCACTCTTCCAGAAGTGACACTCTGAAAACTTAGCTCTCAGCTGATGCTTTCGCAAGATTTCCAACACAACTTTCAAGTGCGTCTGTGCTCTTTCTCATTCCGAGAGTAAACAAGAATGTCATCCATGAACACAAGCACGAACTTGCTCAACGGATCTTTGAAAACTCTATTCATAAGATCTACAAAGTATGTTGGCGTGTTAGTCAACCCGAATGGCATCACCAACCATTCAAAGAAACCAGATGGTGTCCTAAAAGTAGTCTTTGGCACACTATCCTTCGCCACTCTCAACTGGTGAAATCCCGTTGCCAAATCCATCTGAGAAAACACTTTGGCCTCGTGAAGTTGATCAAACAAGTCATCTATCCACGGCAACGGATACTTGTTCTTTTTGGTCACCTTGTTCGGCTCACGATAGTCCACACACAATCTCAACAAGTCGTCAGCCTTGGGTTGCAAACACTACCGGTGCACCCCATTCGGAAATACTTCTCTGAATGAATACTTTTCCCAAAAGGTCACGAACCTGCACCTCTAACTCTCATTGTTCCTTAGGCGCCATCCGCCTAAGAGGCATAATGATTGGTCTAACATCCTCGACCAAATCGATCCTAAACTCAATCTCACGATGCGGCGGCAACCCTTTGACCTCGTTAAAGACATCTTCAAACTCATTCATGATCAGCACTGATGACAAGTCTTCCTGTGAATCACAAGCGAACATAGATAGCTTACGAAGACCCCGTCTTTGGGCTTACATCTAATCAACACCTTTCACCCCTCCACATCCCCGACTCTCACCTCTAGCTTCTCGCAATTCACTCATGTCGCATACCTCTTGAGCAAATTCATGCCAAAGATGATCCCAAATCCAGCGAAGTTCAAAATAAAGCAATCACACACAAAAGAGAAACCATGACTCGACAACACTAGACCATGACATAACATGCACAAACTAGATAAGCCCTCAACTGGATTAGTCACGATCAATGGTCTATCACAAATCTCGTGTTCCAAGCCCAAGAGGCACATAAGCTCATTATAGATGAAAGAATGCGATGCTCCAGTATTAAACAATACAAGAACTGAAACACCATTAACTGAAAGAGTATCTTGCACAACGACACCTTTTCCCTTCTCCTCTGCAGTAAGAGCACTCGAAGAAGATGGCACGACTTCCAAAGCATATGCCTTCACAACCTGCTTTCCCTTAGCTGATTCTGTACAGTCTTTCTTCTCATGCGCAGGCTTTCCACACTTGAAGTACTTCTTCTCAGCTTTGGGATTCTTGCACTCATTCGAGTTATGACCCTTCTGTTGGTAGTTAAAGAAAACCACCTCACTCTTAGGCTTCTTCTGACCATCCTTTCCTCTCTGTTGTTGCTAATTCCTCTTCTTATTACCACCTTGTTGTGGTTTCTGAACTTCCTTAGTTGTAGCGACAACATTTGCGTCCTTAGGAAATAAGCTCTCATGGCGAACAGCTTTTCCCACAATCTTCTGAAATAAATCGTCAAGTTGATCCACCAATGGCCTTCCAATGTAGGTATCCAGACCCATAACAAACTGATAGGGTGTATCAATAAATGAACGAGCATATCTGGACAAGGCCTCAAAGTCAGAAACATAGTCAAGCACAGAAAAACCATTTTGTTGAAACTATACGAACTTCTAGAACAAATCAGACTTCTGAGCAATGGAGATAAATTTCGTCTCGAATTTAACTTGGAAATTCTCCCAAGTTATTTCCTATTCTGGAGACTCAAGTGTAACTGAATTCCACCACTCTATGGTCTTTCCCTGCAGTTGCCTTGACACAAGATTTCTCTTAGTTGCAACATCCAACCCAAGTCTCCAAAAAATACAGACACAAGAATCCATCCACCTCGGAACCTCCTCAGCTGGCTCAGTTCCTTTGAATGGTTTCCCTCCTAGAGATGTATATGAAACCGTGGGCGTGCACGTGGTAGTATAGTACACAAGGATCGTGTAATATGGTATATAACACTCAAGTATGAAATGATAGCTAATCACATATATAAGATAGTAAATGCAGTAAAAAATAGAAAAATCACACCAGGGATTTTTATACTGGTTCGGAGCACCGTCCTATGTCTAGTCCCATACTTCCTTCTAGAATTTCACTAACAATCTCCTCGCTTCACCCGGAGGAACAGGTATACAACACCCGAGCAGCCGAACTGGATTTCACACCTCTAACAACACGAGGACTTTAATACTTTCCTCTTACAACACTGAGGACTTCAACACTTGCCTGATCACACACAGGACTTCAACTAATACAATGGTTTTGACTTCTGCTTTGTGTTCTTGATTCAACACGGATAGTCAACAGTTTGAGTAAATTCTTCCTATAATCTGATCCTCGAGTATATACTTTGAATGCATAGATTTAAGGAAGTAGAATGCTTGTTGAATCAAATGATATTAAATTGATTCAAGGATTCAACAAGTATTTAAATTTGGAGAGCTTTTGTTTTGCAAAGAGTATGAAAACGCAATTCATAAATTAGAAAGAATATAGAATGATTCGGTAAATTGAAATGATGATTTCATGATGTTTAAATAAGAAACAAACATTTATAACCATTTGTGAAAAGTTACAAACAATAGTCATGATCGTTGGTGAAGAGAAAGAGAAGCAACTCTTGAAGAAATGGAAGTGTCTACACGAAAGGTTGCTGCTGTTTAAAAACGGTCGACTTGTTAAAAATCACCAGTCGACTGGTTGAATTTAATTAAAATTAAAACTTCCAGAAAAATAGCCGTTATGTGCAAAAACACACTGACTGGTCGACTGCCCATATTTGGACTAGTTGATTGGTTTATGGCTGTGGACCGGAGGACCTCGGTCCACAGCCAGATCGCTCTGCGCTTTTTCCCGGTCGAAGCCTGGACAATTTGGGCTTTTTCTGTGACTTTTCAATTTCTCAAATATACAGATTTCAGCAACGACGATATGATATAACTTTTTGTGAATTCGTGTTATACTTTGAGGATAGATTTTAACATATTTCTAACACGTCTCAATGTGTGTATATATATAACCTTATCTCTATGAAATGATCTTCATTGCAACTTTATATGTTGGCATCGATCAAAATTTTGTTCTCAACATTCTCTTCTTTTTGATTAATGACAACACCTTGAATTTTCTCTCTCTAAATATAAACCTCCTCCTGAATTTCTGCAACATTTGTTAGTTCATAATATAAATAATCTTACCTTTTGATTCCTACATTAACAAATGTTAGCACACACATACTATTACCATGTTAAGCACATAATTTTAAATGATAGTATATGTAACATGAATTATATGTATCATCATGAGAGAAAATATTTCTCCTCCTTTGTCATCGATTAAAAAGAATAAATACCATAATAAGCACAGTAATCGAGAGTAGTAGAGAATAATTATATCACCTTTAGGAGATATTGAATCATGTGATTTTTTTGATAAGCTGAGTTTTCAAAGATATTTATAGATACCGAATAACCTTCTCTTTTTTGTGGTGTACCTGCAAAAAATATGACATATATAGTTTTGGTACCCACTTGCTTTGTTTGGGTCCATGGGTTAGATGGAAGGTAACCATACCCAAGAGGGTTTAATGGAACCTTTAAAGATAAAATTTTCATTATTAACTACTGAATCAAAATAATCATCGATATATTTTTCTCTGTTTTTCCAACTTATAGGATCCCAAATACTTAGGTAATCTCTAGTGATATTCCTTTTCGTACTTCTATATTTATTATAAATACCGCTAGTCATAGAAGTATTCGAATTTCTATAATAATTGGGTCTTGGATGTGCATTAGTACTAGCAGTGATATTCTTATTGTACATAAAAGCATATCTAGTACTATTTCTATAATTTGTTTTATTATATCCTATACCACTTTTGTCATGCAAAGGTTGAGATCTAGATAAAATCATGTTCAAATCATTTTGACCTTTATTAAATTTCGTGAACTTATTTGTACATTTATCAAATTTAATTCCAAAATAACGAGTGACAAAAGAAATTTTGTTATTTTGAAAATTATCAGTTTCCTTATTTAAATCAGAGTTCTTCCTTTTTAAAGCATTCTCAGTTTTGAGACCACAAAGAGATCCTGAATTAATTAAAGAAGATTGTAATTTTTCAAAATTTTCTTCTGAGTCAGAAATTTTATTTTGCTAAATATTATTATTCACCTTTGAAAACTCACATTCTTTAGATAATTCCAAATTCTTTTCAGTTAGAGCTCCATTCTCTTTTTCAAGAGACGAAATTAAAGAACTGGAATTATTTAAAGAATCTTCTAATGATTTATTTCTATTTTACAAAAGATCGATTTCCTTTAAAAGAACAATGTTTTTATCTTCTAGTCGCTCATTTTCTTTTTGAAGGAAATCTTTTTGACAAACAAGCTCTTCTAAGGTATTTTCAAAACATTTGGCTTGTTTTACCAAAAAATTGTTTTCTTCTTTTAATTTGGAATTTTCTTGCTTGCAATTTTTTGACTTAGCTAAAATGACTGTATTGAGTTTACTCAAAATTTTAAAATCTTTCAATAATTTTTCATGGTTTAACAAAAAATCTTTATATAATGAATTTGTACATACCGATTGTGATCTAACTTTAGCCATGAGACATTTGTTTTCTTGCTCTCCTAATTTTGCTTTGTTGCTCTTTCGTTTTCTAATTCCCTGACTAGATTTCTTTATAGCCATTTGTTCTAGGATGTTGTTACGATCTCTATAACGTCAGGCTCTGATACCAAATGAAAGTGCGGGCATGCGTGTGATAGTATAGTACACAAGGATCGTGTAATATCGTGTATAACACTCAAGTATGAAATGATAGCTAATCACATATATAAGATAGTAAATGCAGTAAAAATAGAAAAATCACACCAGGGATTTTTATAATGGTTCGGAGCACCGTCCTACGTCCAGTCCCAGACTTGCTTCTGAAATTTCACTAACAATCTACTCACTTCACCCGGAGGAACAGGTATACAATACCCGAGCAGCCGAACGGGATTTCATGCCTCTAACAACACGAGGACTTCAATACTTTCCTCTTACAACACTGAGGACTTCAACACTTGCTTGATCACACACAGGACTTCAACTAATACAATGGTTTTGACTTCTGCTTTGTGTTCTTGATTCAACACGGATAGTCAACAGTTTGAGTACAATCTTCCTATAATCTGATCCTCGAGTATATACTTTGAATGCATAGATTTAAGGAAGTAGAATGCTTGTTGAATCAAATGATATTAAATTGATTCAAGGATTCAACAAGTATTTAAATTTGGAGAGCTTTTGTTTTGCAAAGAGTATGAAAATGCAATTCAGAAATTAGAGAGAATATAGAATGATTCGGTGAATTAAAATGATGATTTCATGGTGTTTAAATAAGAAATAAACAGTTGTAACCATTTGTGAAAAGTTACAAACAATAGTCATGATCGTTGGTGAAGAGAAAGAGAAGCTACTCTTGAAAAAATGGAAGTGTCTATACAAAAGGTTGCTTATGTTTAAAAATGGTCAACAGGTTAAAAATCACCGGTCGACTGGTTGAATTTAATTAAAATTAAAACTTCCAAAAAAATAGCCGTTATGTGCAAAAACACACTGACCGGCCGACTGCCGATATTTGGATCGGTCGACCGGTTTATGGCTATGGATCGGAGGACCTCGGTCCACAGTCCAGATCGCTCTGCGCTCTTTCCCGGTCGAAGCCTGGACCGTTTGGGCTTTTTTGTGACTTTTCAATTTATCAAATATAAAGATTTCAGCAACGAAGATATGATATAACTATTTGTGCATTCGTGTTATACTTTAAGGATAGATTTTAACATATTTCTAACACGACTCAATGTGTATATATATGTATATATATATATAACCTTATCTCTATGAAATGATCTTCATTGCAACTTTATATGTTGGCATCGATCAAAATATTGTTCTCAACAGTATAATCATTGCACAGCTTCGCAAAATCCACAACTCTAAGCATCTGAACACCTACAACTACCGTGGCTGTCACTGGAGCACGTACCCTTCACATGAGTGCTTCCATAATGGCCTCAAACATGACTGGGTAGTCTGGTGTACAGCCATTACCCCCTCCAAGCATAGCCCCTTTCCTAGCAGTATGTCTTGAAGCACGTCGACTAATTCTAAATCTGCAAATTAGAATGATTAGCTACTTGCAAGAAAAGCTGCTAAAGAAGTACAAACGCTACTATACTATATAATATCATATAGTACACATCGAATTGAATTCTACAAATACGTCTCTCATACGTAACTACATCTTTGAACTTTGGCTAAAATCATTAATCAGAGCTCAAATACCCAATGTGACGATTATCACAAAAATATGCAAATTTCACCAAAATCATGACAATTGAACATATGAACTAAATTAAGAATCTATCTTGCATAAACATATAAATCTATATGAAAATTGTCGATTTTGATTCGCTAAATTAGATGCTATCGTGATCCATATGAAAGTAATCTTTCCATGATGAAGATTTAAGGAAAACGACATAAAAATGATGAAATTAAGATCATAGAACTCATATACTCGCTTGAATCCGTGAAATATGCATATCACTCACCAGTTCTCCAAAACAACCCAAAAACACTTAAATCTAGATCCGAACAGCGAAAAATTTGATCTAAACTCCTCGATTCGATGATCACTCCCTTTGATTTGCGCAGATCCTGCCTCAAATGCTGTAGATCTTCGATTCTCTAAGCTTAATAATGGAAAGGTGAAAAGAATGGAGAAATGGAGGAACTCTTGCTCTTCCAAATGAAAGAATGGAGAAAGTAAACAATTCTCCATGCCTCATGCCCACTATTTATAGCCTCCACCAGCCCACTAATGGGCCTCCCCAAATCAGCCCATTATGGCTTACCAAACATGAACAGCCAACTGTTAAACCTTAAAACAGCGATTCCTCCCAAACTGCTGAGCCAAATCTTTAATGTGACCACTCTACGGAAAGGAAAACACCATTTCCTTTCAAATGACATAGGTTTCAACACCTGCTTCGACCTCAGTCAAAAGTTATTCCCTGCACAAGACAAACAGGAGCAAAATGGCCACAAACAAAATTGGTAAAATTTTATGGACATGTCTCACATCCCCATAAGCAACATATTACAATATGAGAATGATCTAACCCCTGAAAAATAAAATAAAAAATGTTTTACGATCTTCGATTACGTAAAATGTGGGCTTTTACAGGTGTAATTTGGTAAAAAATCTCAACTAGCTCCGTTTTTATTTTGGTCAATTCCATATTATAGATCTTGTCGTTATGATTCCAACGGTTCTGGTTTCGCTAAATTCTGATGTCGTGTGAATAAGTTATGAGATTTTAAACATTAAATAATTTAATCATCATTGGTAAAAATTTAAATTAATTTAAACCTTAATTAGTTTTAAATATCCTTCTTCTTTGTTATATCTGTAACTCGTCGATACCCATCTCGAGCTCCTAGGGCTCGCCACCGTTGCTCCCTCGTTCACTATGACCAAGATCAACCGTGCCCACGACGAAGCCCTCGTCGCCACCTCCTACCTCATGCAAAGGCATGCAACTCGCACCCTAGGTGCCTCAAAATCCGTGCGTGAAAGATGGCGCTTTGAGCGTAGAAACCGAGAAAAACAGTCCATGAAAAATGATCAAATTGGTAAGGATTTGAAGATCATGGAAAACTCTGCAATATTTATTTTAGAATCTAAGGCTAATTCGAATTGGATTGTGTGAAATTTTGGTTTAAAATCAGAATAAAATTGGCCATTAAATAAGTAGGTGACAGCGGCCTGATTGTAATGAGAACTAGGGTTCGTTTTTATTTATTTAGTATTATAATTTCTAATTCTAATTTTACTCGTTTAACCTTCGAACTCCAAAAGAATCCCAACGACATTCACGCCTAACCAAATACCCCCACTTCAGACACAATGGGGTATGTTTTGTAAGGTGATTCGATATAACATTCAAAATTGATTTTCAATGTGCATTTTAATTTGCCACGATCACATACTGACTCCAAAAATTACGAAATTTGAAATCTAGCTATAATTTAATATCCTGGATCTAACAAAAATGGATTCGTCAAAAATGGATGTTGTTTTCAAATGACCATTTTTAAGGCGTATATAATATCGATAAAATATTATTTAATTCCACGGCGGCTATTTAGAATTTAGATTAGGACATAACTTATAAGTTATAACTTGAAAACTTGATTTCTTACATCCGTTAGGAAGTTATTATCAAACAAATTCCAACGTTCATGTTTTATCCAATTCTGACTTATGTTACATTCAGTACATTCAATTGAAGTTTAAAACCAAATTTTCAAACTATCGTGTCATTACAAGCTCGTTTTATAATTAATATAAATATATTTGCTCAAACTTCGCTTTAAATAAATTTTACGTTGTTTATTCTAAAAATAAATCATATAAAATACTTAATTTCCATGAAATAAATTAAAAATAAATTTTAAATTGGTTCTAAAATTCCAGTTAGTTACAACCCCCACTTAAAAACTTTTCCGTCTCCGAAAAAGAACGGAGCTGAAAGTTTTTTAACTAACCAACTCAACTTTCATTCTAGATCAAGTTCTTCAACTTTTCAGTTTCTAAGAACTTCATAATTTTTCCAAAATTTGGCTTTTCTTTAAATTCTTTCTTGGTTTTTTGGTTTTCCTTTCGAATAATTCAAACTAGAAATATGCTTAACCATTTTGGCTTGATTACTTTTGTCTAGATTTCTTGAGACCTCTTTTCTTTAGGAACCCATGCTTTTCTAGGAATTACATTGGTTTTTGTGGTGACCAAAGAACATACGTGTATATCACATTTAGATGGAATCCATTCATATTCTACATTATGGATTGTTTGTTGGGCTCGCTTATGGCCAAAATTCGGGCATGGTTAAGCCTCCTCTTTATTGTAGTGGTTGCATCATATTTAATTGGTTTTTCGGTAATTTTGTCCATGATATCGAAAGTCCCGTGATCTCATAGATTAAGATATGCATTTGGTAATTTTATCCAAATAAGCATTGTCATTAAAATGTCTCTGTCCAGTATTGTTTGACCATTTTTTCATTATGATTAATCTTCCATCATAACTATGTATTACTTTTGAAGACTCAATCATAGTTCGATGACATCTTAAAGTTAATCAAGAGAAAATCATTTTTTGTTTGGAATATATTTCAAAAGGCAAATTCTATTTTAATCCAAAAAAATGCCGAGTAGCCCTCCATTTTATCCAAAAAATACGAGCACGAAAATACCCTTTCTCTGTTATATTTTTTTTTCTAGTTTTATGCACACCTCGTAGTAGCGCTACGTGGCAGTAAAACCACACAGTCACCTTACGTGGAAGAGTATTTTTGAATTATTAATTACTATTTAGCACGTTACCGGGTTGAAATAGAATTTGTAATGTTGTCAATCGGTTTTCAAACTCTTATAATATATGCTTTAAAATATATGAGATATGGTTTTGCTCTTCCAACATAAGCAAAAATTGAATATTTTCGCCTCTTCTTTGGCTCTTTAACATGTTTCTTCTTTGATTATGCCAATCTTTTTATCGTTGAAATTTATTGATGGAATATACTCCAGATTGCGTTCGTCGAATCTTGTTGATCAATACTCTCACATGTTTGGATATCTTTCCAAGTATTCAGTCGTTGATCTCTGATGGTAACCGTATTTTCTATATTTTCAGTGGTATTCCTTCTGTTGAATGAATACATTATTCTGAGGTATCTGAGAACCGAAATCCCTTCTTTTCTCAACAAATCCTCCATCCTCGTAAGAATCAACCAGTGGACCTTCTGGACTGGATTCCTATTGATTATTTGCAGCATTTGTCCAATTGTGGACAGTAAGAAATTCTTAAATATCAATATTGTTACATTTTTGAGGAGGAATCCTAAAAGGTGAAGGGCCGTGTAGTCTATCAAGGTTAGAAATGAGAACTGATAGAGGATTTTTGAGAGAAGGGTTATTTGCCTCCATGACTAAGGAAAAAAAAATATGGTTTTAACTACTACAATCATTCAGTTCTTTGTTGTTCACCTACTGTGTTAAGAATGTTGATCTAATCAAATTAGTCATATATTAAAATTTGTGTGAAAAACAACATGAAATATTTAAAAAATCAAGTCATGATCATTTTTTAAGTGATGATGAGGATTTAAAGAAAATGACAAATAAAATCATGCAATACACCAGAAATTTATTATAAGATTAAATTTCATTGTTAATTAAATTTTTGATTTCGCTTAATATTTTGACTATGTAAACGAGCGTTACGGCACGTGTTTCGCGTTTGATCATTACACATGCTTCTTGCATGAATTGTTGTTTTACGAATTGATTATGTTTAAGAAATTCAAAATAAAATTAATGGTACTGGCATTAATTCATATTCTTGTTTTGTTGAAATAATGTGTAGTTGATTTGAATTTTTGTTTTTAATTTGTAATATCAATTTATTTTTATTTTTTGTGGGATTATTAATTAAAAAAACAACTTGTATAGAAACTGTATTTGTTATCATATTTTTAAGGTATATCAATGGTTGATATATTTGTAGATAAGGATATGAACTCATGAAAAAAGTTGATTTTATAGTATCTTATTTGTAAATGATATAAAAAGGAATTTTTGGTGGTTCATAATGATGCAAAAAAGCGAATCATTAAAAGTTTGAATCTTGATGCATGTACAACCTGCACAACTTAACAAATGCAAAATTTAGACACATCTGCTTTTAAATTAATACACGCTCACGTTGATGAAATCAAATCATTCATTTTACTTCAACAGAAAAAACGAGCCAAATAAACGTATTGCACTAGCCAAATGCAACTTATAATGATTCAAAAATGGTAAAAGGTACAACAGATATTTTGTGAAAATTTTAGAAAGAATAATTTAAAAGACTATATCACACCTTTTTCTTCTTAAATTTCCATGCATATTATGCGTTGTGAAACTAACTTTAATGAAAAATCACAAAGAAGTATTGTCGTGGGAAAAGGTGTCAGGACCATCGAAAAGTAACCACAAATTGATAAATCCATCATTTTGAAATTAAAGAGATACTGATTTTGAACGAAAGTGGGTATATACGACTTTAATTGTTAGGTGAACGTAGCTATCTACCGTAGTTACTCGTATCCAATACGTACTGCTAACCTGTTGCTGTTAGAAATTTTATCAATACACGATTGCATTACAAAATTAGATCTTTTATCAATACACAATTGTATTGCAAATAGAAAGTAATAACAATCAATGTTTGTCAATAATGCCACAATTATCAAATCAAACTGTGTTAACTTACTAATAGTAACACTCAGATGACTCGCTCTTGTTCAACCTTACAGAACGGCGAGCAGGTCTAACATTCATGAAATAGCTATTTTACGTTAATGAACCAACTCTGAAGAGAGAGGGTCACCTGGACCTAATACACCATATTTTCATGGACCCAATCAATTACAGTTCCCTGATTTTTTTTTCTAATTTGCAATTAAACCCCAGAAATAATGTGAGTTTAATTGCAAAATGAACAAATCAAAGACTGTGATTGGTTGAATTCATGGGAACGTATATTTGGTCCAGAGGATTGGCGCTCAACTCGGAATGCGCAACGCTGAATTCATATCATATGTCCATTCAGTAATTATGGCAGCTGAAATGAAATATGTCGGCAGGAATTGATGTCCACACGTAATAATAACTTTATTCTGCAGCCCAAACATGTAATATTTTGTCAATACACTGCATTAGAATCAACGTGCTGCAGTATCCATTTCCAGTCTACATATTGAGACCTGGTTAAGCCCTTCTTCTGGAACATTTCATTTTTCCTTGCATAAATAAGGTGGACCTATTTTCTTTAATATTCCCATTAAATCTTTGTCAGATACGCTTATACCACATTATAACGCTAGTAGATAGGAGTGCGATTTTGTTGACATCTTTTGGAAGATGTCAACTCCATTGGTGGATATCAGGGGGGTCCATATGGGTCTCCCTTATTTCCACCAATAAGGGATGAGTGTTTTGTTGACATCTTCCAAAAAGATGTCAACAAAATCACATTGAGTAGATAGATTATGTAGTCATGATTGAACAACTTATGACAGATAACATGTCCACATGTTTGTTAATATCTTTTTCCATTTAGGCTCTGTTTCTAGACCTTTCTACACATAATCCGGTTTCAAATAATATCTGCGTGTAACAACTTGGTAGCATAAAATAATATCAGTAGGACCAGGGCAGTTCATATGGCCCGTGGGTACATCATCGCATTACCCATAATAGAACAAATGTATCTACCATTATATAGTAATATGAGACATCAAGTCAAAATGCATCAGATGCAAACAAACAGCACGTTCTTTTCTTTTCTTTTTTTCATTGTCGGTGCACAAAATGCACTGCAATATACATAGCTTGATCATTCGGCTTATACAAAGGACGAGATCATAAGATGGACTATTTGCCTATTTTTCACTCCGCATATCGAACATCAGTAAGATAGACTTGGGCCTGAACTACAGGCCCATCAACCAAGAACCCGGGTATAACCATCAGCCCAACCCGGTGGTTTCTTTTCGTTTTCCTTCAACATCGCACTTTTAATGATGCTTTTGCTTTCCATGTAAACCTCGGAGAATTCACTACCGCCTTTCACTTGAAACACTTTAACTTGAGGATCGAAGGAGTATGCAAGCCTATGAAGCAACCAAATCGACTTAGCCAACTTCAAAAAACCCTGATAAAAGGGAGTTCTTGGGTGCCCGCCGCTCGCAACATAGTTTCTCTGATCGAGGTTTCCGAAGAAGGAACTTTCCATTTTCGGATGAACTATGCAAAACTTACCAAAAGGGTATTCGGGCTTTGGCTCACCAAGTCTAATGGGTCCATGGCCCGCACGACTGGCAGGTGGCAAAAATTGATCCGTTTGCTTTATGAACGGCGTGGGAAGCCATGCCTTTCAGCTGGAACGCACCATAATCGTGTATGTGCATGTACGTGACCTTATGCCCAACTTTGACATTTTTAATGTTATATTAGTACATATCAAGCCACATGTTTATTTTAGGCTATTTGATTTTACTTCAATTGTGTTTATAGCTTGCATGCTATATATATATATATATATATATCAAGCTACTTTTAATTTTTTGAAAATGTGGGACTAATATTACCATGTTGTCATGCACATAAGAAGCATAAATTAAAATTAAACGGATAAATTAATCTAAAACAATTAAATTAACAATTAAATACTCGGTTCAAATATCACGCTCAAATACCACGTTCGTACAAAAAACCGCACCCAAATGCCCCGTTACTGTTTGTCGAGAACGCACCCAAATTTGAATTCTATGATTTTGTTAATCTACATGAATGGTATTTGAATATGTACAGTTAAAATTCAAATTATTGCAACCCCTTTTTGGAAGGGATCATGGACTCAACCAATTACAACCTCCTGATTTCCTCCATTTTGCATTTAAACCCCCGAAATAATTTAGGTTTAATTGCAAAATGGATAAATCAGAAGTTTGTGATTGGTTGGATTCATGAGAACAGAGTATTTTTGGTCCAGACGATTCATGCTCTTTTTGGAAGGGTAAAGAAAATAATGCTCCAGAGGCCAAACCTCCAGGAGATAGCAAGAAACAAAAGAATATGATGGTAAAGAAAATAATGCTCCAGAGGTCAAACCTCCAGGAGATAGCAAGAAACAAAAGAATATGATGGTTGAAACTTCATGGAAAGGTATATAAGTACTGCAATTCATAAGAATATTGAATTGCCATCATTATAGTTGTTATTCTTTGATAATTTACCATATTACTAGAGAGTTTGCGATGGCAGCATTGGAAACAATGATATCAGGGACAATAGAATTTTGTTCACATTTTTTTTCTAAGTGTGAACAAAACACTTTCCTTCTATTGGAGGAATCAGATGAATCACACATGGACCCCCTTGAATTCCTCCAATAGGAGCCGAGTTTTTTATTCACACTTGCTAAAAAGTGTGAACAAAATCGGACTCCATATTTTGTGTTGACTGAAGCAATAATATGAATTGGATGCACAGTCTTACCTATTTGAGAAGGTTTCCTAACAAAATCACAAATTTAAGCAAATATCAAAATTCACAAAATAGTCCACTTTCTGTCTATATCGCAGAATATGACATTTGTCCTGGAGCTCTTTCAATTAATGCCAATGTATTTTATTTTTTCAATTGTTTTTGGGCTATACCTAATAACGGCTGCATAATTTTTTAGAAGAAAGATAAAGTGTCGCTGCTGTTTTAACTCAAAGAAAAGAAAGAAGCAACATAACTTCGAAATGATCACTTGTTTTAAATAGTTTTAAACCTGGTTTGTGAATGTAATTTGTTTTCACGTATAATCCAAGCGAGTAATATAACCGTCTACATGACAGTTCAGCAAACCAAACATCGGAAGCTAAACGGTGTAGTGTTACCATTTTTTATTCTACCAATGAGTCTCTCAACACGAGTTGAACCCAAATAATCAATTAACAAAAAGCAACTAAAACAATCGAAAACTTGCATGGTTTTCAAAAAACTGGATATAAATAGATATGAACGATTAAGAGTGAAGACGAAATTGCAGTAATTTGAATTCTAGTGAAAAAATAATCAAGCTGATATGAATGTAAGACAAACATACTGGATTTATTCAACATTAAAAATGTTGGACAGACCAACAACGTTGGATGAACGATTTGCACCAACCTAACCCTTGTTGGTAGTGCTCTTGTATAAAAGCTGGATGTGATGGTGGTGATCAAGTATGATAATAGCAATGGTGTTGATTACAGGAGTAGCAATTAATGTTAAATTTGGTGATACAAAATCACAAATTGATTACAAAAAATTTGCAAAGAATGAAAAATAAATATTTTTATAATGAAAATGCATTGATTGCATTGATGAGGTGGTAGAGAAATAAATGAAAGGATTAATTTCTTTCATCTATGCTAAAGAAACGGATTGATTTACTTCCTATGTTTGCACATTTGTTGTTTTGGTAATTTGCCTCCATTATATTATTACCATATGTTGGTAATTTAATTGATGATTCACATGGATTTGCACTGGCTATATATTGAGGGGTGGACTTTAGTGTAAACTCATCCTGGCCTGGAGCCAGTGATCCCCAATGGTGTCTCTTCTTGTTAAACCTGATTGAGGTTTGGATATGTAAACTCTTATTTTGTAATCTCTTGTAATTCTCTCATGTGGAATAAAATCTCTCTCTGTTGGACTGGACGTACACTATCTCGAGGATAGTGGAACCAGTATAAATATTGTGTCTCTTTGTTTCTCTGCTATAATTATTTATTATTTTGTTGATGTAATAGAATAATTGCTATCAGATTAGATTAGTGTTCAATTGGCAAATCTAGATCTTATTTATTGCGCTTCCGCATGTGCTCAATTTTCATAACAAATTGATATCAAAGCGAGTCGATTTGTTTTAAATTGTGCGTCAATTATTTCTACAAAGGTTGGTAGATTCAGTGGTGATTATGCTATTACTATTTTGGAGAAAATGAGACTTTAGTGGAATAGATTATGTCGAGAGTGAAGAGCATTCCAATTTGGGAACTTTGACGTGATATGGAGTTTATTGTGAAGAAGCCCTCTGATATGGATGAGGGAAGATGGAAGAAGAAGAAGAAGAAGAAGATGGGTGACGGTTGAAGAACCTAGTCCACAGCAAGGTGGAGAGGTTAATATGGTCACTGCTTATGGTCCTAAGGTGGAGGATCATGGTATCGACAAGGGTCTAGATGTTGATGATGCTCGAGGGATCCCGGAGATGAAGAGATCATGTCAAACGGAAGACGGATGTCGAGTTTTGAAATCCACAAATACGATGAAGATCTTGTAGTATTGCAAGCATTTTTTAGACCGTTGGTTGATGCACGGTGCAGCTCAGGTGGTAGATGCATCTTTTGCAGGCGGTGGGGTGGTTTGTAAATGAGGTGTGGTCGTAGTCCTTTCAAATCGACTGGGTTTATCTCGTTGCCCTGAAATCGAGGTTGGTTTTAATCGAGAGAATAATTTTTTGGTCTTGGTGGTGTTGAGATTACTTTGGAATCTGCCTTTTTTATTTTGGATATTTGCAACATTTTGTTGGTAGGCAAGGACGTAGTCTGAGTTCGTTAACAATTGTGTGATGGGGGGTGGCTTTGCTGGAACCTATTTGGTAAATATTCATTTTTTGGTGTATCTTGTTGTGAGATTTTGATTTAAGGTGGTGTTCTGTTGAAGAGTTTTATAATGAGAAGAGAATTTGACTCAAGATGGTATGCTAGAGATATGTGATTTTGCATCATGGTGGAGTGTTAAATTTGGTGATACAAAATAACAAATTGATTGGAACAAATTTGCAAAGAATGGAAAGTAAATATTTTTATAATGAGAATGCATTGATTGCATTTGATGAGGTAGTATAGAAATAAATGAAGGGATTAATTTCTTCCATCTATGCTAAAGAAACGGATTGATTTACTTCCTATGTTTGCACATTTATTATTATGGTAATTTGCCTCCATTATATCATTTCCATATGTTGGTAATTTAATTGATGACTCACATAGATTTGCACTGGCTATATATTGAGGGGTAGACTTTAGTGTAAACCCATCCTGGGATGGAGCCAGTCTCTTCTTGTTAAACTTGATTAAGGTTTGGATATGTAAACTCTTATTTTGTAATCTCTTGCAATTCTCTTATGTGGAATAAAATCTCTCTCTATTGGACTGGACGTACACAATCTCGAGGATAGTGGAACCAGTATAAATATTGTGTCTCTTTGTTTCTCTGCTATAATTATTTACTATTTTGTTGATGTAATAGAATAATTGCTATCAGATTAGATTGATGTTCAATTGGCAAATCTAGATCCTATTTATTGCGCTTCCGCATATGCTCAATTTTCATAACAATTAATTCATGAAAAGGCAGTGGGGATTGGCCGAGAATAACTTGAACAAAGAAGGGGGTAAGGAGTGGGGCCAATATGGTTATGTTAGAAGGTATTCACTTAGGAATAATAACATGATGTGTTTCTGTGCGAACAGGATTGACCTTTATCATGAATAGAATATCTTGTGCTCGTTAATTGGAAATTATACTCACATATCATTATAACATGTAACTCCTATTTCATCATAGATGTAAAGAAAGGGAATTAATTATCATGGAAATTAATGACATATAGCAGATGTGGCGTTTTCTTTTTTAACTGCTTGAAAGGAAGTAATTAAAGGGATATAAGACGGAAATGACGCCATTTGCAGAGTTCTCGTGATAGTAAAACACGTATTTCATATATTTATATGAGGCCTATTCATTCAGTCCAAGATCTTGCTACGAGAACAAACAAACTATCGTAATACTGGACTTGGTAAAAACAAGACTGATAAACTGGATTGTTCAATGTACAAATCTCTGATGCAAACAACTCGTCAAATCTTAGTAGTTGCAAACCATAGCTTGTTTACAAAATTCTTAAATATCTTGGGTTTGATCCTTTGAAACAACCACCTGTTTATTAGTAGCTGAAAAGAGTTCAACTCAACAATAAAGAAAAGGACAAATTCACCTTGATTATTTTTGCAGTTACAGTTATGTCAGTTGATAGTAGATACAATCAAAGCCGGCTCCGGGAAAACAGAAAAAGGGGGTTGCCCCAGTCGCAAGTAGAGGCAAAAATGAAGAAAAACAGAAATTGGGTTGCCCGGCGTAGGTGAAGGAAAAAAAATGAAGAACATCAAATATTTTGTTTGCTACCAGCCTCGAACTCTCGATTTGCCACACAATAACAAATCAAGCATACAACCAACTCAGCTACACATCCATTTGCTAATTTTCCAGCATGTTAATTAAATACTTAATAATTTTTACCTGATACTCATTCTCCACCGCTGGTTGCCCCCTCGAGCAGGTTGCCCCAGGCGGTAGTCTACTCCGACTACCCCTGGAGCAGGCTCTGGATATAATATCATATTTGAAATGACCATATTTTTTATGTAATTTTTGCTTGGCTCTCGAATTAAAAACATTACAAAGATCAAGAAAATTACATTCATTCGTTGAAAGCATCTCTGAATGGAAAACAGTAGCATATTTCAAATTATATATTTGTCGTTATTCTTATAAACAGTACTTGGTGCCATACCAACCCCTACACCCCCCCAACCCAAACAGAAAAACAAAAAACCACAACAAAGGGAAAAGAAAACACATGCACACACGTGTCTGTGTGTTAAATAGGAGCATACGCATATTATACTTATGCCAAAAGTGGAATAAAAATTATATAATGTATACATGAACCAAGGTTCGAGAACTCAACTTTGAAACATGCCACCTCCGTTAAGGTCACTCACAGAGGGAATGCCTTAACTTCGGTGGAGCATTATAGGTAAAAGAGGCAGATAAATTATAACACAGACAAATAAAGCTACGGAAAATAAAGTCATTTTATAAACAACTTAATTCAGTAAAGCTTTTACAACAATTTCCTCAATCATACTTAAATGTAATACATAGAACTTCTGTCTTGACTTAAAAGCGTCCAAGAATAAAAGAAGCGTAAAAACAATGATATTCCCCGATAAAGCATGAACCAGCCATAGAAGTGGAAGAGAGAGAGAGTCCAAAGCGATACACCAACTAATCTTCAAGCTTGGAAAGAGAAGAGGTCCAAGTTAGGCTCAATTATTCCCTCTTTGACTAACGGGGTGGGGGGGGGGGGGGACGGAAGAAAAGAGGCGAAAAACAAACTAGGTCAGACATAATTCTGGTAAGCCCAGTGATCTTTCAACATGCAAACAATATAAAGGATCATGACATGTATAAACCAAAAATAGGACAATACCAAAAAGACAAGGTAACTAAAGACAAGATAAGTGCAAGGTGAACTGAATGCGCTTCTACTTTTTCTCTGCTTCGCTAGTACTATGTTAATCTGATTTCTATATTTATCTCTGCACCAACTAACTAGTATCCCAACTAGCAATCTGTATAAAATGATAATCATGATCCTAACCCGCCATAATTGTGGTAGCCTTCAGGTGTACATCTATCGTGAGGATTTCACCTCAATCAACCTAATTGACATGAACATGTTAGATGTACCCTTACTACCCTATCGATCGGCTCCCTACTTGTATTCATGTTCCGTGTGTCTGTGTCAATCGGCCCTCTCTTGCGTGTAGATACTCTGTGCTGGTCCCACCATAAGGTGTATCAATCCTTATGATAACAATCCGACACGATTCAAGATGCACAGTGTATAACCACTGGTACCCAGTGCCTGCTTTTTCCCAATCCGGAGTACGTGTATGCCCGTAAACCGTCGGAACCTACACTGATGTACCCCATGCCGCTGCTTTGACCGCTTATAATCAGCCCAGTAATCGTGCCCCACCTGCCTAGTTCAGGGTACCGTGATACATCCATGTGGGTTACCGCTGAAATGGGTTCCCGTTACTAGGGTTTCCTATTGGTTAAGTTTGTGGGCCTATATTTACTAATATTACCCACCAACCCGATATGTACTTAACCCTCCCATCGATTCAAGCATTTTTAATAAACGGATAAGTTTTGTGGGCCTTTATGTACTAATATTATCCATCTACACGAGATGTAATTAACCTTTCCATCGATTCAAGCATGTTTATTTGATAGTTAAGTTTTGTGGGTCTATATTTACTAATATTACCCACCAACCCGATATGTACTTAACCCTTCCACCGATTCAAGCATGTTTATTTAGTGGTTAATTTTGTGGGCCTATATTTACTAATATTACCCACCAACCCGATATGTACTTAACCCTCCCGCACATTACACCATATTAGTTAAGTGTTGTCCGCTCATGTTAACTTAACCCACTCATTCATCATGTCATGTTGGTTAAGCATTTCTTATTAACTTGACCCTCCTTACTTATCATGTTGGATCGGTTAAGTGTTTCCTATTAACTTAATCCCTTTCGTTCATCAAGTTATATTGGTCAAGTGTTTCTTGTTAACTTAACCCCACGTATTCATCTTGTTGTATTGGTTAAGTGTCATCAATCAATTCATGTTAACTTAACCCACCTACGTGTCATGTTACTTTGGTTAAGTGTTGCCTTCATGTGTTAACTTAAGCCTACTACAAATCAAGTTATATTGGTTAAGTGTTACCCTCTTATTTTAACTTAACATTTCCATAAATCAAGTTATATTGGTTAAGTGTTTCTAAATTTACTTAACCTCACCCACTTGTCTAATTTACATGTTATAACGGTTAAGTGTTCTAAATTTACTTAACCTCACCCACTTGTCTAATTAACATGTTATAACGGTTAAGTGTTCTAAATTTACTTAACCTCACCCACTTGTCTAATTAACATGTTCTAACGGTTAAGTGTTCTAAATTTACTTAACCTCACCCACTTGTCTAATTAACATGTTATAACGGTTAAGTGTTTTAAATTTACTTTACCTCACCCACTTGTCTAATTAACATTTTTAATTGGTTAAGTGTTTCCTTAATTGACTTAACTCTACCAATCTTGACTTAGCTTTATCAAAGCACTAACCACTCACATTAGACAGGTATTGTTGTGGTCACTGGATGTGTCGGTTGGTTCCGGGCAGTTTTACACCACAACTCAGTCTAACCTCGGGTCGTTTTTGGGCTCAATGCACTAATCACCCACATTAGACAGGTATTGTTGTGGTCACTGGATGTGCCGGTCGGTTTCGGGCAGTTTTACACCACAACTCAGTCTAACCTCGGGTTAGGCATATTCGTCTTTTCTAAATTTACATATTTCTAATTTATGACAAATTCCATATGCAAATTATTCCCAATTTAATTATGCCATAATTATCCTTTTAATTATGCTCACAATTAATGGTATACTAAATATACCATTTCATGAACCAATCTATGCCATGTAATTTTTCATGTTTGTCCTACATATTTATATGTAAATTATAAATCAATTATTGTCATGACCCACTTTCCTACTAAATCACATTCAAAATTTTAGGTATATAGATTATACCATTTTCATGCCACTTATCATGCTTATATGTCAAACATGCCAATTACTTGTAATTACTTATAATTTCATGTTTTCCCCAACGTTACCCCCATTGTACGTTCGCAAAATTACGTAGAATGTTAGGCTCGATATTTTAGCCAAATTTTAAAACAAAAAAAGGGAAAAAGAGGAACTTTGCAACATTCCAACATCATACAAAAATATGGATCTAAGTACACATATGTCACATGGATTTGGCATAGAACAATATACTTTTAACTATGAACTTGCAAATTTGATATATGCAACATGAACCACAAACATATGAATTTACATAAAACTATACAAGTTAAACTTGGCATGTAGTGGTGAACTTGCAAATCAGATCTATCATAAAGGCATATGGATCTAACATATAAAGTTGTAGATCTAAACATATAAGATCGTAGATCTAAACATGTATGCATAATGGCTCTAAACAATAAGGCATAAACGACATGACTTAGCCTAAAACTTGTATGTATCATAATATCACCAAACTTACATATGATAATTTCACTCCCAAACTCCTATACAACATCATAGGTTTACTCACCAGTTTCCACATAATTAGATAGGTTCGATAGACCACAATAGTTCATAGGCATATATGATAGAATAGACATGAATTAACATGAATCAGCATCACATACAACTTGATACAATTCTATTTTACAATTCATTACAAATCATGTCTTTAATTTATTCACATCTGAAAGATAACTAAACTTACAATCAAAAGGGAAAACTTGATTTCAAGGATCTATATTCTGAAACTGAATTGCTCGCCTTTGATGTAGATCGTTGAATTCTCCTATTTGAATTAGATTAGATTTTATTTTGACTTAGGTTTAAGTGGCGGCTAGGTTTAGATGAGAGTGAATAATAGAATTAGGTTTTAGATTTAGGGTCTTTATATAGTTGTAGGGAGTGTTTTAGGACCATTAGATTAACCCTGAACAATGAGAACTAATCAGGTGCCATATCTGCCTTAGAGCGAATCGGCCCACGGGTTGACAGCCAAACACCGAGAATCAACCTCTAGTCGACCCAGCGGAGCTCGGGTCGACCTCAAAAATGAGCCGATTCGATTATTTCCCCTCCCGATTCGCTACTTTGAACTTTTTTGCATATTTATTTATTTAATATATATATATATATATATATATATATATATATATCCTCATATGCATACAAACTTCAAGGCTAAATAACTTCTTCATAAGGTATCCGTTTTATGCAAACCAAATGTCTATCTTGACCAAAATTTTGAGATGAACGTAATAGCGCAACCCATTTCACTTAATTCTTCTTTAAAAATTAAGTGTTCTTGAATTTGTTAATTTTAATATTCTCAGAAAATTCGGGGTGTTACATTCTCCCCTCCTTAAAGGATTTCGTCCCTGAAATCTTCAAGTTAAGAAGAATGCATCCTAACATCCAATCATCCATCTACTCATCCATCATCCACAAGCATCCATTGTCCTTAAAAGACTTCTAATGCCACATGAACATATGCAGAGTGTGTGTATATGTCTCTTACCTAGTGCAAAATCAGGCGGTCTAGTGATCCAGTTGACCTCCTTAACGCGAGTCATGAGAGTGTCATGCGTCCAATA
Source organism: Allium sativum (assembly GCA_030737875.1). Classification (NCBI taxonomy): domain Eukaryota; kingdom Viridiplantae; phylum Streptophyta; class Magnoliopsida; order Asparagales; family Amaryllidaceae; genus Allium; species Allium sativum. Next base: position 81,944,293 of record CM060909.1, read on the forward strand.
TGTATGCAAATATCTTTAATAATGTAAATAATATATGTGTGCATATTCACTCATCCGTATGCAATATCCATATGTTAACACATCATGTTTCAATCCATATACAAATACATTCATATGCATATGCAATATGAAAGTGACTGAGCCGATCTAGTGCCTAATGTGTGTATCTGCATCCACGAGCAACCACTAGCAAACACTTGCAACCACTAGCAACCATCAATCATAACATGTCTCAAACACATGTTTTCATGCATTGGCTTCTATCTAAGGATCGAGGATAGGACCGAGAGGATATATTTAAAAGATAAAGACTGGCATGCAAATAAATATTACATAAAAAGGAGGAATCAAGGATATACCCTCAAAAAGGGTATGATGCGCTTATCTAGTCTTCAGTCTTCTAAGTCGCATCTTCTTTGAGCTTCACTCCACTGTACGTTAACTAATTTAACTTCAAGATCGTGAAGCTTCTTGACCTCCATTTCCAAAACCCACTAGTAAAGATAGGACCTCGATCATTTACTATGCTAGAGGGTATCGAATGTTATCGAACTATCTTTCCAAGATAAACAGAAGTTAACCATCATACCAAGTATATATACTAAGATGATTAGAGGTCTCTCCTCTACTTAGCTTATCCATCATGTCACAAATCTGAGGGTTTAAAGCTAAAGATTGCTATGTACTTTTTACCTCTCTTAAAGTTAGTTGTTTTTTTTACTTACGGCGCCCGCCACAACTATTTATCGCTCACACAAACCATCCTAGTCGAACTAGACATCCCTCAAGTATAAGCCCCAAAGGCCTAAACCAATATCAGACAAGCATCCAAGGAATACCTCCTCCGAATTTGGACGATCTATGTGAGGTGGTACTAGCAAAACAACCAAACAATTGAGCACTTAACCGACTCTGGCTATCCTCGCCAATCTTGCTTCAAAACTATCGTTGATCACATAACTGGATTTGTATTGTCAACTGGATATATGCGGAAGTCTATCTCGAGTTTTTAGTGGGAAAACTCCTAACCTTAATCAAAAACATCTGGGTACTCATGGACTACTCTAACGGATCGAAAATCGTCGATAAATACATAAAGTGATTCTAGGTAGCTAAGACAAACTGATCCCTTAGGATCACACGAAATTTCGAGGGTATTCCCGAGGCAAGTCGAAAGTCTAACTACCCTCTTTCACAATTACTAGCTAACTAATCCATGCCTAGAATCAACCCATAGCCCATAAAAACAAAAACATAAGTATCTCAGATCCTTACAAACAAAAGATAAATGAGCCGAACCACAAATTGGACTTGAGACGATAATGGGATCCTCTACTAGATAAGCTCTAGGGTGCAGAGACTCAACTATGGAAGCAGATATAAACGAATGCGAAGCGCAAAAATCAAAAAGAGTACTAGCAGGATGATCAAGAAGAATAACTAAACTTTTCAACAGAAACCTTACTACCTCTCTCTCAGGTATGGTGGTGGTGAGAGCATGCACTTGCCTTCCAGAAAATCATGTCTTTTGTTCTTGCCCTTGCCCTTGCCCTTAATTATACGACCCGTTATACCAAAATAAAGATACTTCATCTTGTTTTAGGTTTTACTGTTCTTTCCTCCCCTCCTTTGTGAACCAAGTCCATATTCATGAGTTCTTCATCCTTGTGTTGTGCTCCTTAGTCAAACTCCTTCATTCTCATCTTTGCCATCCTTGTGTAACTTGTTGACAGGTCTCTCGAAAGCTGCCTCCATCGCACGGAGAATCCTACAAAGCTCGAAAGAAAATTAGTCGCAGGTGAAACTACTACGGCTATAGATGGAAGTTGGGCACTTATTTGTCCTTTGAAAAGTGTCATAGTCTCGTCGAGACTACGGAACCATGCCGCGATGAGGTTACCTACCGGAAAGCTAGGATCCCAAGAGACTCAGGAAAGAAGGAAACACGGATTCAAACAGAGGATCAAAAAGATAACCAATACAACAGAAATAGTCTTCTATAGTGGCATATCGCCGCTATTAAACAGTACTATAGTGGCCTGAAAAGCGTTGTATATCTACGTGTTATAAAAAACAGTTAAATTTTTATAACACAGAAACTGCCGCTATAAAAGGGTATGACTTTATAGCGGCTATATGCCGCTATGATATGTAAGGATAGTAGCTCGCTATTGCCGCTATAAAACATGTCATTCTTTATGAAAATAATGATTTTCTATAACACTGTAAAGCTGTTATAGAATATTAATTCAATAGCGTATTTATCGCGCTATAAACCAACATGATAGCATTTCTAAATCATTTTACAGCCTGTATATGCCGCTATAAAATGTGTAGATATAACACCCAGTAGCACCTATATTACATTATCTTTTATAACACTTTTCAACATATTATAATAATAGCAATCAAATGAATCCTCATAACAATTTCAATTGCAGTATATAACCCAAATAATTATAATACTCAATAAATGTAACACATATTCATTTAGCAAGATAAAGGATCAACTAACGAAAATAAGTTCAATACATATGTTTTCAATTTAATAATGATGTCAATTTGAGTTAACAAAAAATAAAACATAGTTCAAATTTAAAGTCTACAATAAAATCCCAACCAACCGCTCTCCTCCATCAAACTTCACAACTGAAGCGACCTTCTCTTTAACTTCCGTAGGTAAATGCCCACTTCCCATCGGCGGACTCTTCTCGTTTTCTGGAAAAACAGCTACACATTAATTACCTTTGACAGTTTCAGGGTGATACTTTGTCCATTTTGTCCAGGCAACTGTTGTATTGGGTTTTCTGATACCATTATTGAAAAATGATCAACTACAAATCCTTGACATCCTAAGTTTAGACATAGTTGCTTGTGTCCCTAATTACAACGACTCAAGTTGAAGTTGCAAAAAAACAATGCTCATAAGAGATGCTTAATTTGAACGTACGTAAATCTGCATTTACAATGGAAGAGAAAAGGATATGAACAAAAATGAATGCTCACCTCAGCAGATCCGGGTCCCCAAGTAAAAAGACAATGTTCAGGACTGGCAGTTTTTGAACCCCAACCTCTATAATCATGTAAACATGTTGAGGTGTACACACATCTTGGAACTCTCTGAAATGACGATTTGAGAGGAATATTTCCACAAGTTACTACCTGAAACGATTTTGTTGTTGATGTCAGCATTTTACAATCAGTATTGCATTTCAAGCAAATTATTACGGGAATACCCTCAAAATAGTAAATCAGATTAAGCCTAGCTGGCAACATATGCTTGGTTCTTCCTTGGCAGTGGACAACCAATTGATGGGCATATTTCTTCTTAAGAAAAATTAATGCTCATCTGCAATGTTTATAAATTTGAAGTAACCCAGCCTACCTAATACACAATATCACATTCCCAGTAGGGCCTAATACATAAATACCGACTTCTGTTTTTATACAACACCGAGGTCTACAGAATTTCACATATAATAGATGGGGCCTGGTCTTGTTGGGTCAAGGTGAGACATTAAGGGAGACATGTAGGAAACTTCCTACCTTAGTTCTGTAGTCGAGCGATGTAAGATGACTACTACGATACATGTTGATCATGCATTGCGAGTCAGTTATTTTGATACTAGGTAGAGATCTTTTTTAAAACGAAACCACGACTTGACTTGTCCTGTGTAGTGAACATGATAATTTTGCATGTATAAAAGTATAACAAAAGGATAAAGCTGCATTTGATTGATTATGAAGGGTGTAAAAGCTATAGGACTAGTGTATGTGAATGATGCGAAAATAAGCATTGGTTTTTCATTTAAGTGTACTGGTTAAGCCCAATACAGTTGAAAGAAACTGCAGCTTTTATGGGGTTTTGGTCAAACTTGTCTGCCATGAATCTTAGGACAGTAAGTCTTTTTTCATTTAAGAGCTTCTCTGCTAAGATCACCAAAAAAGGCACTGCAAATATATATAAGTTTTAAAAAACCATTGATGGATACAAATAATATTATTTGGTTGGCAAAATTATTGATATAGTTCACTGATAAACGTTCTTTTAGTCGTAATCATACAAATGATTCCTACAAAGTAAACTTTGATGGGAATGTGTAATACCTAAATTTCTATCAAGTTCAAAGATATGTACAGAATTATTAGTTAATAAATAAGATAGTCAGGCCCTTTAGTTCTGAGGATTAGCAATGTTTTAGCTTTGAAATATTGATGGTTATATCATGAACTTTAATGTTAATAACAATATACCAAGGAGCTCAAACTAACCTGTAGCCCAAACGGCACAAACCTATAATTTCAGATTTTGATTAGCATTGTGTGAACAACCTTTTTTCACACCTATATAGATAAAAAAAATTAAACCCAAAGATATAATTTCTATTGTAGTTTTAGAGAACAAAAGCTATAATTGAAACAGGGCTAAAATGTCCATATCAACTTGTCACGTGGGCCATTCATTGAGAACGCTAATATTCTACTCAACTTCAGTACCTGGCCTAATATTCTACTCAACAATGCTAGCAAAGAAATTCAGCTAACTTGCTAATTTATTTTATGTTTTCTCAAGAGCACTTAGAGTCGAGCTCTGCATAAGACAGAAAAATGGCTACACTGATAATTTTTGGCAAGAAGGCAACCAACTTCTGGTTCTGGTTATTGGTAATAATTTGCTACTCGTCGCTTGTCGTCAATTTGCCCTGATATCATAAAAAAATGAATACCTAATTGTTTTAGTAAATATTAAAAACCAATAATTGTTTATTTCTTCCTTGTGGTATAATCATAATAATTCCTTAGTGCTGCATATTTCTGATTTGTTAATTGCTGCATATTTCTGATTTGTTAATGTTTTTTCCACCTTCAAAATAATAATAAAAGTATTCGTAGATTAATTGTTTATCTGTGTATTAACAAGAGCATCTAATGTGACTATCCTAATTTTAACGTGTTGAACATAGCTAAGGAATATCATTTATCAAATTTAGAAGTTATATTTTACAAACAAGGATAGTCTAACTGGCAAACCTAAAATTACATTTAACGTTATAGTAGAGTAATTCTGGTTAAAATTGTTCTTTTATTATAGCTTTCCTACCTTCTGTAAACCATAATATAGTTATAATTAGCTACAATTTTTATCCATTAATAGCAAAAGTGATATTAGACTATGGACTGATATATCTATTAATCGCTTCGGTTTAACGATTCTATTGCAAATTCTCTGGCAGTATTGTGATCCCTTTAAATTTGAAGTGGATGATACTTCGAAGATTCATATTCAACGGTTTTCATATACTTTCGAACATCACAAAATCCATATTCAACGGTTTTCATATAATTTGCCATTTAAATTTACTACAAAATTTTGTTAGAGATTCTATATCGATGAAGATTTGCATTGAGAACGATATATAGATATAAAAAGAGAACGATATATAGATATAAAAAGGCAAATTAGCATGCTCGGGTAGTGATGTTTCTGACATGTACTATTTACTTCCAGTAATGTTTTTTTTCACCATCTAGTAATAATTTTTTTGTATTGTGAAAAAAATCTAATATTATTTGAACTGCTACAACTTGTTTTTCATTGAGTTAGAAGCCATAAATGAGCTTCTAAATAATTAAGTGAATTGTCGATGCCATTCAAGTTTTTTCTTTCTAATAGCATGATGTTGTGGTCAAGAACACATAACTAGATGTTTTTAGTACCATATCATCCAGTCAGACTAAAAACTTCTGGATTTACACTTTTTAATACCACGTTATAGTGTTTGAAAGTACATATTATGATGCCTAAAACAGTAACTGGGAATAAAAGTAAACTAACTTGTAAAATTAGGAAATGTGCCATTAAACTTTGAAAATCCCATTTGTTGTGGTTGTGTAGGCATGGTGGCCTGTGCAGGCATGTTGAACTGGTCAGATATATAAGGTGACGTTGGCATAGTCGGTTGAGAGGACATTACAAAATGATTAGTGGTTGACGCATGTACCGTGGACAACAACGATATATCAGGAGACTGCTTCAATCTATCCAATACCCTATATTTAGACACAATATATGAATTAAAAATAAAGTAGATAGCTATACAAAAATTCAGCATTGATAGGTTCGTTCTTTCGACGTAAGGTGATTCTTTCGCATTATTTCTCTTTTTTCTCAAATTCCTCTCACGTCCAACAAACATCAATCATCTCATTCCATATATCGGGAGAAATCCAAACTGATGGATGATCCTAGCATTCCTTTATGCTAGTTATCTTATTCGCAATTTTTATTCCTTCACGTGCACGATTTAGTTTTTTCTTCAAATTTTCTTTTGCTATAGCTTCCCATATTCTTCGGATTGTCGGTTCATGAGTTTCATCATATGAGAAATGTCTTTGCATAAAAGATCTTGTTACTCTCAGGAAATACACAACATATGAAAGTAATACACAACTAATTAGATTGTCCTATTATGCAGAAAAAATACAGTAGTAAAGCCCTTGAGAAAACTAGAACAAAAAAGAAATGAAAAGTAATGGCATCAAACAGCATCACCCTCATGCTCAAGCTACCCACAGGCAAAAAAGCAAACAAGGCTCTATTTGCATAAGCAGGCAAAGAGGCAGTAGACTTCCTCTTTAGTCTACTTGCATTACCTCTAGGAACAATCGTCAAATTTATTAATAAACCATCCAAGGTCGGTTGTCTCTACAAAGGTATAGAATCGCTTGATGAAACCTACATTGCTACAAACTAGAACAAAAGTTCGCTTTTAAGCCCGAGCGCTACTATGGGAAACACTCTTTTACTTACTGACGTTGAAAACAGTACAGAAGCTAATATTAATAAGTATTATAAATGCTCATATGGCGATAGTCATGAATATCTACAATGCAGGAACTACGTAACTAATACCCGTGATACTAAGTGTCCAAATTGTCAGCATAGCATGAGTATGGAGATAACATTTGTGGATGCTACTACGTTTGCTGAAAATTTAGGCACTAGGTTCGTTAAAGGAGTCGTGACTTATACGGTTATGGACGATTTGTCTATTATGCCTATATCTAGTATATCTGGTATTACCATGCTCAATAAATTTGATCTTAAGGACATTGGTTCCTTTGTGGAGAAACATGTGCCGCTGGAAATTAAATCGGGGTTGAAGCTGTTGAAGGCCTCATTGCAGTATAAAACAGCTCTTACTGATGTCCTTCTCGTTGACAAGTATAATTAAGCCCTTCTCGCTAACAAGTATAATTAAGCTTGCAAATCTATGACGAACTTTAGTTGTGTGTGTTTGCAGTTCTTTTTGCAAAATGGGAATGTGTGCTTGGTGCGTGTATTATGCATTTCGCAAAATGGGAATTGTTAATCAGCTTAATGTGTTCTGTTCTTAGTTTGAAATCAATAATCAGAAGCTAGTACGTTTGGTTTAAAAAGATTGTCCTATTGTCATTATGTTGTATGTTTTGGTTATTGTTACTATTCAATTAAATTATAATCTTTGCTCATGAAAACTTATACCTAAACTTCATTTGAACTTGTTGAAACATAATGCATCCATGTGAAATTACAATAGCATAAGTGACTTCATTATTTCTCATTAAAAAACAATAAATGGTCAAAGAAATACTACCTTAAATTCATCAAAGAGTAGGCTTCTAATTTCTTGAGATACCAACTTAAATTCGTACCATAGTCCCGTAAAAAGTCATGTAGACCATATTTGCCTAATTATATGTGAGGCCTTTCGATTGAGGAAACTTAAAAAAAAAAAAAAAAAGTTTTGCATTAAACAATATCATCAATTACCTGTATTTAAATAAGTATTCAGGAATAATATAAAAAATACCAATTTCCTTTCAATGCCAGCAGAATTTTTTTGTAACAGGATCAACAGCAGGATTGTAACCTTGAGTAGGAAGTGTTTCGGAATCTTCTTCATCTTCTTCGTTTCCATCATCAACATTGTTTGTCCTCTCTAACTCTTCTTCGGTTGATGGGCCACCACTATATTGAGAATTAGACGTGGGAAAACTATTTGGTTGATTCGAATAAGTTCTTTGGAGAAGACGTTGAGTTATCGATCCACCTGGCATTATACCTTCACAAAAACTACGTCGAACAAAACTAGAACATATAGTACATTGAAACAATGCCTGAATCCATAGATCTCATACATTAGATGAATCAATAAGTGAAGGCTTTCAATCTCAATAGCATCAAAGCAGAGTATAAAAAAGCCATAAGAACATGTACTAAAATATAAAGTGTAGGTAAAAAAGCAAAAATTTCTTATGAATTTTTTGTTTCATAGCAGAAAAAAAAACTCACATGTTCACAAATTCATCACAAACAACCTACGGTATTGATGTTGTTTTTGATACAAAACGTTTACTAAAGGATAGAGAGAGACATCTACCACCTATGCAAATTTATAATTATACCTAAAGTACACAAATTCAAGGAACCTATGCTCATCAAATCTATATTCATATGACTTTGCAAAGGATATTCCGGATGATGTCATTAAATATACCATTCTAATCATCTGACTATAGCAGATAAAAAAAAATTCACAATCGAAATTGCAAGAGTAATTTTTTTTGCAATGGACTTGAAGCAAATAAAAAAGAAGCATGCATGTAATGACAGAGAAGAGAAGAACAATATTGATCATTTACCTGAGCATTATCACCAAATAATTCTGTTAGAAGTTTTGGAACTGTTTCAAAGATTGGAATTAAATCATAATTTTTTTTTTTAGTCAACTGGAATATGATCTCAGTTCTCACGAGACTATAAATTTGAAGTACAACGATCTTACGATGGTGTAAACAAACAAGCAGCTGCTTTTAAGCATCATAATCACACACTTCTCATACTTAAGACCTTGCACGCACCAAACCCAGACACCAAAGTAAAGGAAAACATTTCCGACCAGTTTCATGTCTTAACAGTCTATTTAAGTTCAATATTTCGATTTTTGTACATAATTTTTGTCCAGATCATGTGCATGTTTCGAAAAACAGCAACACTTCAGCTCAGAATGAACCCATTTAAGTACTTTTTTCAGCTCAATGTCCTCATTTAGAACATATGTTCAGCCAGTTCCTCTTTCATGTTAGCATGTTCATGTCACATTCTGAACCTTTTAGCCCGGTCAGTCCAATCCCAAAACCATCTCAATAGGCTACACACCATCCATACAAACAAGGTCACAACAAATACTTCCATGACCTGAGCTTGCAATGGAAACCAAATCCTTGTGTATGGAAGATGTTGAATACCACTCTTTGGTTAACTGATCCTGTATGCTTTTTCTCTTCAGTAACATCCAACTTTAGTTTATCCTTTCCATTTCTCAGACTTTCTTAAGATAAACTCAATCTATGAGACAAACTGTTCCAAGTTGAAGGATCTGTGGATCTTGGGTGTACCGCCACAGACTATTGGGTCTTTCTTGCTATCTCTAAGTGGCTTAGGTTGTCAATTTGTATCAAAAATAAGTACTTCAATAATCAAATCAATAAACTAAAGGGACTAAAAATAGGACATAGTTTTTAATTTCTGGGGAAACCCCCATTATCATTGTTAACCTACAATTAGAAATATAAATTGGAAAATTAAACCTTTAGCAATGAGTTGGAAACTACAAATTACTTGCACCCAACGATCATACATCTTAGCTACAACTTCATTAAAGCACTAAAATACTATAAAGTCCCAGCTTTTCCGCATTCAACATAAATTAACCTTCAAAACTATGGATTACTATTTTTTGTTCAAGCATTATCATCACTGAAATATTTTCCGTTTGTTACAAGCATAAACCTATTGGAATTGATATGAACAGTGCTTACCCCAGAAACTTTGACGTATTGACCATCCTTAGCAATTCGAAGTTAGGCATCAGGATATTTCTTTATAAAACCAACCACTGCTCTTCTGCCGTAACAAGAGTTCCAAGTAAAATTAGTTGCAACTACGCGAAACACAAATGCCACAACGATAAGAAGAATAGGATTATGAACAGCTCCGAGGATAAGTCCACCTAAAATGAACCCCATCACGAACAACAGAATGACCGCACAAGTGAAATAGGGTCAGATCTAGGGTTATAGGGATTGGAGAAGAAAGGGAATGCAAAGAGGGGGGCGATGAAAAAATAAACCATTAAAATCGCACTCCAATAATTCTCCTGATTAAAGTAGAAAAAAGGCAACTTGATAGTTGGCAAAGTGCAATTTAGGGTTACGGGTTAATTGATATTCTGAAGTAAAGACAGAAAATTTTGGGAGCGCGTTACACAGAACAGTACAGAATAAAATGAGTTAAAACCCTTCATCTAACCATAAACAATAACACTTTAAAATAACACATTATTAAATGGCGTTATTAATAACATATTTTCTTGTAGTGAGTGCATATGGCTTTGGGGAATATGCCTTTAAAACAAAACTTTTCTTTTGAAAATGCTTCTTTTAAAATCGTTTCGAAAATATTTTTTCAAATCTTTTATCTGATCCGGTAACCTTCAGCTTTGATACCAAGTGAAACACCCCACCTCCGTTAAGGTCACTCACAGAGGCAATGCCTTAACTTTGGTGGAGCATTATAGGTAAGATGTAGATAAATTACAAGAAAGACAAATAAAGCAGCGGAATTATAGTCAACTTAATTCAGTCAAGCTTTTACAACAATTTCCTCAATCATACTTAAATGTAATACATAGACCTATCTTGATTTACAAACTTCCAAGAAAAAAAGAAGCATAAAAACAATGATATTCCCCGATAAAGCATGCACCGGCCATAGCAGTGGAAGAGAGGGAGAGTCCAAAGCGATACACCAACTAATCTTCACGCTTGGAAAGAGAAGAGGTCCAAGTTAGACTGAGCTATTCCCTCCCTGACTACCTTTGGGGGGGGGGGGGGGGAACAGAAGAAAAAGGCGAAAAACAAATTAGGTCAGACATAAGTCTGGTAAGTCTAGTGATCTTTCAGCATGCAAACAAGATAAATGATCATGACATGAATAAACCGAAAATAGGACAATACCATAAAAACAAGGTAACTAAAAACAAGATAAGTGCAAGGTGAACTGAATGCGCTTCTACTTTTTCTCTGCTTCGCTACTACTCTGTTAATCTGATTTCTATATTTATCTCTGCACCACCTAACTAATGTCCTAACTATTAATCTGTATAAAATGATAATCGTGATCCCAATCCCCCGTAATTGTGGTAGCCTTTAAGTGTACATCTATCGTGAGGATTCCGCTTCAATCAGCCTAATTGTCATGAACATGTTAGATGTACCCTTACTACCCTATCGATCGGCTCCCTACTTGTATTCATGTTCCATGTGTCTGTGTCAATCGACCCTCTCTTAAGTGTAGATACCCTGTACTGGTCCCATCATAAGGTGCATCAATCCTTATGATAGCAACCCGACACGATTCAAGATGCGCAGTGTATAACTACTGGTACCCAGTGCCTGCTTTTTCCCAATCCGGAGTGCGTGCATGCCCGTAAACCGTCGGAATCTACACTGACGTACCCCCTGCCGCTGCTTTGACCGCTTATAATCAGCCCAGTAATCGTGCCCCACCTGCCTAGTTCAGGGTACCGTGATACATTCATGTGGGTTACCGCTGAAATGGGTTCCCGTTACTAGGGTTTCCTATTGGTTAAGTTTGTGGGCCTATATTTACTAATATTACCCACCAACCCGATATGTACTTAACCCTCCCATCGATTCAAGCATTTTTAATAAACGGTTAAGTTTTGTGGGCCTATATGTACTAATATTACCCATCTATACGAGATGTACTTAAACCTCCCATCGATTCAAGCATGTTTATTTGATAGTTAAGTTTTATGGGCCTATATTTACTAATATTATCCACCAACCCGATATGTACTTAACCCTTCCACCGATTCAAGCATGTTTATATAGTGGTTAATTTTGTGGGTCTATATTTACTAATATTACCCACCAACCCGATATGTACTTAACCCTCCCGCACATTACGCCATATTAGTTAAGTGTTGTCCGCTCATGTTAACTTAACCCACTCATTCATCATGTCATGTTGGTTAAGCATTTCTTATTAACTTGACCCTCTTACTTATCATATTGGATCGGTTAAGTGTTTCCTATTAACTTAACCCCTTTCGTTCATCAAGTTATATTGGTTCAAGTGTTACTTGTTAACTTAACCCCACGTATTCATCTTGTTGTATTGGTTAAGTGTCATCAATCAATTCAAGTTAACTTAACCCACCTACTGTCATGTTACTTTGGTTAAGTGTTGCCTTCTTGTGTTAACTTAAGCCTACTACAAATCAAGTTATATTGGTTAAGTGTTGCCCTCTTATTTTAACTTAACATTTCCATAAATCAAGTTATATTGGTTAAGTGTTTCTAAATTTACTTAACCTCACCCACTTGTCTAATTAACATGTTATAACAGTTAAGTGTTCTAAATTTACTTAACTTCACCCACTTGTCTAATTAACATGTTATAACGGTTAAGTGTTCTAAATTTACTTAACCTCACCCACTTGTCTAATTAACATGTTGAATTGGTTAAGTGTTTCCTTAATTGACTTAACCCTACCAATCTTGACTTAGCTTTATTAAAGCACCAACCACTCACATTAGACAAGTATTGTTGTGGTCACTGGATATGCCGGTCGATTTCGGACAATTTTACACCACAACTCAGTCTAACCTCGGGTCCTTTTTGGGCTCAATGCACTAACCACCCACATTAGACAGGTATTGTTGTGGTCACTGGATGTGCCGGTCGGTTCCGTGCTGTTTTACACCACAACTCAGTCTAACCTCGGGTTAGGCACATTCGTCTTTTCTAAATTTACATATTTCATATTTATGACAAATTCCATATGTAAATTATTCCCAATTTAATTATGCCATAATTATCCTTTTAATTATGCTCACAATTAATGGTATACTAAATATACCATTTCATGAGCCAATCTATGCCATGTAATTTTTCATGTTTATCCTACATATTTATATGTAAATTATAAATCAATTATTGTCATGGCCCACTTTCCTTCTAAATCACGTTCAAAATTTTAGGTATATAGACTATACCATTTTCATGCCACTTATCATGCTTATGTGTCAAACATGCCAATTACTTATAATTTCATGTTTTCCCCAACGTTACCCCCGTTGTACGTTCGCAAAATTACATAGAATGTTAGGCTCGATATTTTAGCCTAACTTATAAAATAAAAAAAAGGGGAAAAGAGGAACTTTGCTACATTCCAACATCATACAAAAAGTATGGATCTAACTACACATATGTCACATGGATTTGACATAGAACAATAAACTTTTAATTATGAACTTGCAAATTTGATCTATGCAACATGAACCACAAGCATATGAATTTACATAAAAGTATACAAGTTAAACTTGGCATGTAGTGGTGAACTTGCTAATTAGATCTATCATAAAGGCATATGGATCTAACATATAAATTTGTAGATCTAAACATATAAGGTCGTAGATCTAAACATGTATGCATAATGGCTCTAAACAATTAGGCATAAACGACATGACTTAGCCTAAAACTTGTATGTATCATAATATCACCAAACTTACATATGATAATTTCATTCCCAAATTCCTATACAACATCATAGGTTTACTCACTAATTTCCACATAACATGATAGGTTCGATAGACCACAATAGTTCATAGGCATATATGATAGAATAAACATGAGTAAACATGAATCAGCATCACATACAACTTGGTACAATTCTATTTTACAATTCATTACAAATCATGTCTTTAATTTATTCACATCTGAAAGATAACTACATTTACAATCAAAAGGAAAAACTTGATTTCAAGAATATGTATTCTGAAACTGAATTGCTCGCCTTTGATGTAGATCGTTGAATTCTCTTAGTTGAATTAGATTAGATTTTATTTTGACTTAGGTTTTAGTGGCGACTAGGTTTAGATGAGAGTGAATAATAGAATTAGGTTTTAGGTTTAGAGTCCTTATATAGTTGTAGAGAGTGTTTTAGGACCATTAGATTAACCCTGAACCATGAGAACCAATCAGATGTCACATCTACCTTAGAGCGAATCGGTCCACGGGTTGACAGCCAAACACCCTGAATCAACTCCTAGTCGACCCAGCGGGGCTCGGGTCGACCTCTAAAATGTGCCGGTTCGGTTATTCCCCCTCCCGATTTGTTGCTTTGTACTTTTTTGCATATTTATTTATTTAATTTATATATATATATATATTTCTCATATGCATACAAACTTCAAGGCTTAATAACTTCTTCATATGGTATCCGTTTTATGCAAACCAAATGTCTATCTTGGCCAAAATTTTGAGACAAACATAATAGCGCAACCCATTTCACTTAATTCTTCTTCTAAAAATTAAGTGCTCTTGAATTCGTTAATTTTAATATTCTCAGAAAATTCGGGGTGTTACAAGCTCGGTTGTTTGAAATTTTGTTAGTTTCGGATGGTTTCTTAAATTTTGGAAGTTACGATTTTGTTTCGGTTTCAGTTCAAATTTTGGTAGTTTATTAGTAACACAGTCTTTAATAATTGTGTTTGTTGATTAGGGTAATAAATATGGTTATCTTAATGTCAACACTCAAACACACTAAAAAAATTATTTGCTAATGGTATAATAGGAAAATAAACAAAATCAGCAAGGAGCTTTCAATTTTATTTTACAACCGTGCGATTTTATGTTCCATTCAAACATCCCTTAGCCCTAGCCCGATAACAAGCCCAACCCAACTTCCCTAAATTAGGTTTTGTTCCACTTCCCTCTTCGGTTCTATCATCCACATCGAAAAAGAAAATGAAAAAATGGGCAACGCTCTTAAGACAGAAAACAACATTCGATCGATCAAAGCTAAGAAAATAGATGATTGATCGAGCACAAAAACAAAGGAGAAGAAAATTTACTAAATTACTGTAAGGGTCCGTTTGATTTTGAATGGGAAGGGGCATTTGGAAGGGGGCATTTGAAGGGGAATTGTTGGGAATGGGGAATGTGTTCTTTTTACGAAAGGGGCATTTTAGAAGGCGCAGAGTTATTATTTTATTGTTTTGTATATATTATTTTTAATTGCTTGTGTTTGTGTGTGTTTATCGTTGAACATAATAATAGAACGCATAATACAAATTGCAGAATTCAAATTGCAGAAATAAAAATACATAATTGCGGAATACGAATTGCAGAATACAAATTGCGGAATACAAATTACATAATTATTAAATACAGAAAACAAGCTACTGTGGTGGACACTGGAGTGGATACTGGGGTGCGTACTGAGGTGGATACGGAGGGGGATTCATCTTAAAATGTCAGTATCGTAGTGCTTGCTTGCGGACCTCGATTCAAAATGCAACCAGTCTCTTGCTTCGTCATCAGAAAGAATCATGAACGTATCTTGATTATCCTTACTTGTGAGAATTGATATTGCGTGGGGCATGTCAATACCATCAAATGTTCTCACACGGCCTATTGCTTGCTTAACCTTCGGAATTTCAGTACAAAGTGAGCTTGCGTTAGAGGATGGCGAATTACTAGCATTTGTATCAGGATGTGAATTCGGACTGTTGGAGTCGGTACGAGATTTCTTGGTCACTTGCCTGGAGTGTATCATATCAACAATTTCTTCCAACTTCGAAGAAGTTTTAGTTCTACCTCTTCTGCCAAACCGAGGTTTAGATGAAGAACCTGCACCCCGTTGTTGGTTAGGAGACTCAGGAATCGCTTGTTGAGTCTGAATGTCTTCTAGTGGCACTTGAGTTTCATCGAAGAAGAACGTGGGATGTATGGACTCGGGTGGAGGAGAATGTGGCTCTGGTTGCACGTTTTGACTAGTAGAGCCTGGAGTGTAAGCGCCAGATCCTATTGCAACGCTGTTGCCGAAAATTTGCTCCAGTTCGGTCAAATCTTCTTTTGGGGATGTCTTGTACTTTAATACTATAGGTCTATACTCATAAATAGACGTTTAAGTTGTAAACTAGTAGATGAAATACAGTACTGAACTTGAAAATTTACAAAAAAGGAGTTAACAATGTTTTACCGCCACTCGATCACCCCACCAACTTTCGCTTCCACTCACTGTTCCGTATTTAGGATCCTATCTGGCGCCTGTTTTGTCATTCAAATTGCACCATACAGTCCATTTCTTTTTATAAGCATCGTACTTAGCAGTCACTTGTTCAGTAGAGACTGGGATTTCGGTCCATGATGTAGCTAAAGACTCGTTCAAAGTAGTTGTAATCCTCTTCTGTATCCCTTTTTTGTTCTTTCCAGCAACTTGGTAAGCTTTAACAGCTATACGGAGAAACTCTGAAGTTGCAAACGAAGACCATACTTTTGAAGGACGGCGAAATGTTGCTTTCGTACAATTTACTTCGGCCATTGTCGTTGAAAAATTGATGAGTTTGCAGTGTGAATTGTTGACGGAAATGGTGTGGATTGGTGAAGGGAAGAGGTTTGATTTATAACTTGGCAAAATATAGCCATTTGTAAATGTTTCTGTTGGCATCCGACGCCGCGTCAGACGCGTCAGTCGCGTCTGACACTAAAGTTCCAATTCCAACCGTTCGTCTTGAAGGGGCAAAAGTGTGGGTCGCACTATGGACGCGTCCGACGCATCCGACGCAGGCGCGAACTTTAACTGTCCAATTCATAAATCAAACGCTACCTAAGTCGATGTCTGAAGGGGAAATAACCAACCGAGGCTATTATTTAACTTTCTTCGACGTGGTGAGTACTTTCGAATTTATCAACTAATTCACTTTTTGAATTTATCAACTAATTCAATTTTCTACTATTGTAGATTAAAGAGTATGATTTGATATATTTTTCAAAATTTTTTGTTTTCTAATTGCTTTCTGTCTGTAAGCATGATTTTTATCTACAAGATTCGATTTTTTCACCTTTGGATGATGCATTTTGTTTTTTGCCCTAGATCTGTTCGTTGTTCTTTCGATGCATGAGAAGTCTGAATTCTCCAGAAAAAAAATGGAGTGATTGTTTTCTTTTTGCCCTAGTCCGGAACCGATTTTCTTTGTCGGCTCCGGACCATTCATCACCAATACAGGTCCGATACCTCCAAAATTTCAGGGTATCGGCCGAAACCTTGAACCATGACGTGAACATCATCCGTGTAAATAGGTTTCCTATTTACTTCTAAAGGTTGCAGGTTAGCCATACTATGATGACTGCCTAAAGAGCACAGATTGAAAAATAAACCTAACCAAACATGTTCTAAACAAGGCAAAATTATTCATCATTTTATCATACATAAGAAATCAAATACTGTTTTTTTTTAAAGTCCATGTATTATTGAACTGGCACGGATGATGCCTGCGCACGCACAAGGTTATGCAAATTTCAAAGTAAAAACAAGTATGATCGGACAAGAGAAAAATTGTCATTTTGTTATACTAAATCTGCAAAAGAATATACGAAGTACGAACTCCATCTTATTGTTTTAAATAAACCGACCCAAAGAAGGCCTCACGCCCACATACATGATTACAATATATCAACATCGTCTATTATGATATTTCACATAAACATCTCGGTTGTCTTATAACAACCACAACTGGACATCATGTGCTCCTCTTAATTATTTTCAATATTTTGTGAATAACAAGTCAGTTGACAGTCAAAAAAAGCTAGACTTGTAGGGTTTGATAGATGTAGCGCTGGTAAACTCAAGATGATATTTGGAGGCTTAGACCCAAGATTGCAACGATATCCATCAGGTGCTTACTATATCATTTCCACAAATCAAAAGATCTCTCTGCAATTTTGTTTATTAAGAACGTAACGTGCTTAAACTTTATAAATTCACATTAGAAGCGCAACTCATCAGTTCAGTGTGATGGTTCATGGTCGTAAGCTTGAGCCTTTAGCTTTATGACAGAACAAACACACAGCTTTATCTAGTACTTATCGAATCACCAGTCAAACAATATTACAAAACTATAATCATGATTATAAACATGTGCTAATCTAATTACAAAACTATAATCATGATTATAAACATGTGCTAAACTAATTAGATTCTCTTTCCATTCATTTCTTTTCTGTTGATTTTGATGAGCGGTATTTAAAAAAAATTCTAGTAAATAATAGCCCCACTCACTGTTTCAAATATCGCAAATATCGTTCGAGATCTCCTCCTAGATCTCGTTTTGGGCTCCTTCCGAAAGGAAACAACAAATATCACTCTAAATCTCCTTTTGAATATATCGTGCGAGATATTGTAATATTGAATGATACATTGACCATGACGAAATACTGGAATATCATCCGAGATCTTTGTTTTTTGGTTAAAATTTAAATCTATGTCTGAACTAGAACAATAATTAAAAAAAATCAAATCTAGCCATGATAATCTTTTGTTATTTTACATTTTGCCTGTTAAATGACCATATTGTAATTTGTATGCTCATATATGTTCTACAATGCTTATGATTTTCATATTCGTCCTTTTTACATATATGTTGCTTATGAAATTATGTATTTCACGCTTTATTTATGCTGAATTTTTTAATGTGTTGGATTCTTTTAATGTTTTATGTCTTATAATATTTTTGTTTTTAATCATATTATGATTTAGAGTCTGGATGATCTTTCACAAAATGAGGAATAATAAAGTTATTTTGCAATTTAAGTTTTACTTACTATATTTTTAATAACATTCATAAAAATTATTTTGCAAAAATATCATTTTTTAACATATCATGTACCCCGAGATGGAAATCCGAGACGAACTCCGAGTTAGACTCATCTCGTCAGAGATCTCCCCTGATACGAGACCAACTCCATAAAACTCCCGAGACGAAACGCGACCGATATCCAAGATTTAAAACTTTGGCCCTACTCCTGCCATATTCTTACTTTGGGCAAGTCCAATTGGTTAACAATGTAACATTATGGCTATAAGCTTGTTAAGCAGTGAAGAGTCTACTACTGTCACATTTTTAGTAACTAAAGTTTTAAATTCTAACCGTTTATTTTGTAATAACTGTATGTATTAATGAACTCATGTCTCAGCTTTGCTCGAGCTTCCACGCAAGCTTTCTGAATCTCCTAACATTCGTACTGTTTTTTGCTTTAATGTGTATATGACCTAGTGAAAATGACAAAAATAAAGGAAGAAAAGCCAGATACAAAAGGACAAGTGCCTCTTGGATTTTTTATCTGTTTGTTGTTGCTGTCGCTCAGGTTATACTGCATTACTTTTATATGATTTCAAAGGCGGTAGACAAAAATACCAAGGTCAGCTTGATTTTTTTTTTGTATGTTACTAAAATACTATATATACATATTTTCCAAATAAATCTTTTTGTACTTACAGCTGAGTGCGTAATTGTTGAATTATTGGCTAATTGGTTTGACCAAAGATCGACAATATTAAATATCAACAGATTGCTTTGGGAATGGTTCCCACTATGCAAATGCCTTTTTTAAGGTTCAGCCACAAAGGGATGGAGAACAACCACAAAAGGATGAAGAAGAAACGAGGAGATATTCTGAAATCATATTGCAGAGTATCGAAGAAGGCAATCAACGCAAAGATGCAGAGATCGATCGTCTGAAGAAAGGACTAGAAAAAGAAAAGAAATCGGCCGAAGTCAAACAAAAGTACACCAACGGTCTGAAAGTTAGAATCGAAAACTTAAATGATTTAGTCAAACAAAATTACTCTACGGCGGTCTCTGCCTGCTTGTTAATTAAATCAATTAAGTTTTCGATTCTAACTTCCAGACCATTGATTCACTTTTGTTTGACTTCCGCCAATTTCTTCTCTTCTTCTAGTTCTTTCTTCAAACGATCGATCTCTGCATCTTTGCATTGATAGTCTACTTCGATCCTCTGCAATATAATTTCAAAATACCTCCTCGCTTTTTCTCCATCCTTTTGTGGTCGTTCTCCATCTTTTTGTGACTGAACCTTTTAAAAAGCAACAATTGCCATTGTCATGGTGGGGACTATTCCCAAGGCAATCTATTGATATTTAATATTGTGGGGACTCCGGATCAAACCAATTAGCTAATAATCCGATAATCACGAACTCATCTGTAAATACAAAAAGATTTATCTGAAAAATATGTATATATAGTAAAAATCGTATTTTAGTAACATACGAAAAAATCAAACTGACCTTGGTATTTTTGTCTGTCGCCTTTAAAATCATATAAAAATAATGCAGTATAGCCTGAGCGACAACAACATCTAAACAGATAAAAAATCCAAGTGGTACTTGTCCTTTTGTATCTGATTTTTCTTCCTTTATTTTTTTTCCATTTTCAATATATTATATACACATTGGTCCGTGGAAGCAAGAAACAGTACGAATGCTAGGAGATTCAGAAAGCTCGTGTGAAAGCTCGAGCAAAGTTGAGACATGAGTTCATTAATACATGTTTATATTCATGATCGTAGTTTTGTTATATTGTTCGGCTAATGATACATAAGTACTAAATAAGGTCGTATGTTTGTTCTATCATAAAGCTAAAGGCTCAAGCTTACAACCATGAACCATCGAACTGAACTGATGAGTTGTGCATCTAATGTGAATTTATAAGTTTAAGCACATTACCTTCTTAATATACAAAATTACAGAGAGATCTTTTGATTTGTGGAAATGATATAGTAAGTACCTAATGGATATCCTTGCAATCATGGGTCTAAGCCTCCAAATATCATCTTTGAGTCTACCAAAGCTACATTTATCAAACTCTATAAGTTTAGCTTTTTCTAATTGTCAACTAACTTGTTACTCATAAAATATTGAAAATAATTAAGAGGAGCACATGATGTTCAGTTGTGATTGTTATAAGCTAGAAAGCATGGAGACGGCTGCGCGATACGGGAATATGGGAATTCGACAAATTCAAAAATATGAGGATTCAGGTGCGGAGGGATATGGCAAATATAAAAATACTAAAAATATATTATATACATAATTACAGATGCATTTGTAAATAAAACATCAGACGAATAACATTACAGACACATTTGGAAAAGCAATAATAAACATTTCAAATTTATACAAATATATAAAAATACGATAGTGTAATATATTTCTACTGTTCAACAACTATGCAATATTCAATGCAGTTGATGTTAAAAATACAAAGAAAGCAATACCGAGTAAACGTGCTATGCAGATTTAACCGGTCACGTGTTGGACTGAACCTAATGCAGCAAGCCAAAAATAAAAAAATAAAAAGTAAAACCAATCAAAGTTGGACTGAACCTAATGCAGATTTAACTTGGTCTTAGCTGAGTGCACAACAACTGTCCACGGTTCTCTGGTAACACACACATCCTCTCTTTTATCTCCATCCTCCTTTCTGCAATTCATAGGAAAAAGCTCTCCTTTCATCGACGAAAAAAAATCGATTATAGTATTATTTTATACAAATCGATTACTGTATTATTAATGCAAATCGATTACAACTGGAGTTCCAACCCTAAAAATCGAAAACCGTAGACGAGTCGCAGCTCCTCGATTAGGGCACGAAGACGAGAAACAACGAAGATCGAAGATCGAAGTTCGAAGACGAAAAACAACCAAACCCTAAAAATTACGTCTTTGCCTCTTCCGCACCTCCACTTCCGCACCCCACCAAACTCCATCTAAGAAATACGGGGACACGCCTCGTGGCGCACCCCGTACGAATCCCGCTGCACCCCTGCATATCCCCGCACCCATGCGTATCAAGTGCGCAATGCTTCAGAGGAGTGTCGCACCCCTGCTTTCTAGGTTACAAGACAAATGAGATGTTTTGAGATATCGTAATTGATGAAGCTCATCTATTGTAATCATGTATGTGGGCGTGAGGCCTTCTTCAGCTAGATTTATTCAAAACAATAAGCTGAAATTCGTGCTTCGTATATTCTTTTGCAAATCAGGCATCATTCATGCCAGTTTAGTAATACATGGACTTTAAAAAAAAAACAATATTTGATGTCTTATGTATGATAAAATGAAAAATAATTTTTCCTTGTCTAGAACATGTTCGGTTAGATTTATTTTTCAATCTGTGCTCTTTAGGCAGTCATCATAGTATAGATAACCTGCAACCTTTAGAAGTAAATTAGAAATTTACATGGATTTATTATTTATTATTATTTTTCCTTGTTTATTATTATTTTTATTGGTATTTTTTTGGGGTTCCATATCTAGCCAACACCAACTTGTTTGGGATTTATGTCTTAGTAGTTGTTGTTGTTGATGTTCATGTCATGGTTTCGGCCGGTACCCTGAAATTTCGGAGGTACCGGACCTGTATCGGTGATGAATGGTCCGGAGCCGACAAAGAAAACCGGTTCCAAACTTGAACAAAAAAGAAAATAATCACTCCATTTTTATTCCAAAGAGTTCAGACTTCTCATGCATCGAAAAAACAACGAACAGATCTAGGGTAAAAAACAATAACATAATTAAATCGCGCAAATCTTTTCAATTTAAATAATTCAACAAAATTTCGGCATCCTTTCGCTTTAATTCTCTGAATAGTACACAATTTCGTGTACATAGGGAACATAAACGAAGCACTTCCGAAATTTTGAGAACCGTTTAAAATGAAATGATTTACGAGATTTAATTTCGTTATTGTGCTCGTAGCTTGTCCAATACAAAGGACAAATCCAACAAATTTTCTATAGGATGAACATAAATATCTGTTTTGTTAACAAAACGAACATTCACATAACGATCATATACAATACTTATCAGACGGGGCCGAAAAAACTCTCTAAAACTTTATGAATATAATATATTACGATTAGTGCTCTTC